>CM021108.1:349582034-349659869 GCA_007115665.2 Sequoiadendron giganteum
GATGGTGAGGAAAGGTGTTGCCCTTAACATCACAAGGCTCGTGTGACATTATCTGTTGCAAAATGGGAAGGAAAAATGAATTAAAATCTGTACCGACTTCACATATGGCAATGGCACAGTTTAATAAGGCAATCTTGCACAATGATTTCTCTAATTTTCTGCTCTTATGTGTAGGTACAGGTGTCTACATTTAGTTATTTCCAGTGTTTTTGCAGTGTGCGGAAACTAATGAAGTTACACGCGGGTTAAAAATGGAGGATATAAGAGCTACTAAATGAAGCTGAACTATCTCTAAATCTGGAGCTCTGGCTGCAAAATATTAAACCAAATTTGGAACTTCGCCAATCCGTACTCATCGCGGATGGGATGTAATCATCAAATGGAGTGCATAGCCCACTTGTAGCTCTAGAAAGGACTTTATTCTATCAGCATATTCCTATCAACATTTCTATTAATTCTGATTATCCATCGCCAAAATTATTTTTGTATGAGTTTAGGCTTCATATGGTATGTCCCAGCAGGAAAGCTCCAGTAGTGGTGAGCTTAGGTTGCCATTTCAAGCTTGTGAAGTGTGTAGAAGATGACAAATGGTATTCTATCCAAGGAACTACAAAGTGTTTATCCTAGTCAATGATTGGGAGATGCCTATTTCAGACAAAATTTCTGATGTAGAGTTGTGCTTGGTCTTCAAAGATCATTGTAATACATTCAAAAGGAACATAAGAAGATTAATAGGGATCAAAATTATGGAGCCTGAAGCCAAGTGTTTGATTTATCCTTCACAATTGTTGTCAATATTTATCTCAAATTTGTTGACGTGCTTCAGGATTTCAATTTGATGGAGGCAATCACAGATAAGGTGGTAAAAGAAGATTTCTTGCTTGATGGTGTCCTCCAGATAGCTTGCCAAAAATATGACCTTTGGAAAGGGCATGGGTATGTTAAGAGGATTATTTCCAAGACATTTTTTGTTTCATAGATCGGTATTTCCTGCTTTGTTTGTTGCTATAAACAAGACATTATCCCAACAAAATTCCATGTTCATGTTAATACTCTGAGATGCCATGTAGGGGAAATCGATACTGCATTAGTAGATAAGATAAAAGTGAGGGTTAAAGCCATTATGGCATTATTCACTCGTGCACAAACCACCAACTCCACAACATATACGAGATGAATCAAGTGCTCTTAACCAACCAGGAAGGGAAAGTGTACCTGAACAACTAGTAGGAGTGAATAGAAAACTTGGTCTTCTCCAACCTTCAGGAGGGAGAAATTGGGATATTAATCTCAATGTTATTCCTTCCTCACAGCCAATTGCAAACACCTTCATGGAAGATCAAGATGAGAATGAAATCCAGCCATAGGAAATGGAAGAACAGAATACACAAGTGAAATATACTGTTTTGTTTGGTCCATACTAGTTGCGAGTTATATGGGTATTGGTACTAGAAAAAAAGACAAATTATACTATGTCTTCAATTTTCTATGGTCCACGAAAGACATCATAGTAAGAATTTAGTAATGGGGAAGTTCTGTAAATATTTTTGTCATGTATCCAAGATGAAAAGGCAAGCTGTTTTTGAGATAGGAAAGACAAAGTGAAAGCAAGATCCAAAGGTTACATAATTGTAATATCCATTTTAAAACTCATATTATTATTAATACAAATATATATAGGCAATTTTCCTTTGGCTTAAAAAAAATATTAGTACTTATAATAACACAAAAGAAGAACATATTACAACTTAATTTATGTTTTTTTTCTTTTAGATGCTAGTAAGAAAAATTAAAAGAGCATCAAGGAATATAATGGATCTAGAAAAATATTGTTACATCAACATCACATCATCATCCTAGAAGCATAATAAATTCTTTCTTTTTATTCTCAACCTTGGTTCATCACAGTTGAATTAGTCCATCTAGGTGTCTAACAAGGAATAATATGATTTGGCAATTCAACAATTCCTCAAAGGTATTTATAAACACAACTAATCCTTAATAAAAATTATATATCAATAGAGTGAGGCAAGTGAATTTTAATAATCAGTTTTCTACCAATTAATTAAGTTTAATTTATAATTTAAATTTGTGCATTAGGTTTAGGTTTACACTCTTTGAGATCAATATTGTAATTGTGAAGATCAATCTACACCAAGATAAGTGAATTTTTGTAGAGTTTAGTTAATTTACAACTTTTTAAACATTCATTTTATCAAGCCCTAAATTTTGAACAAATGGTGAATTAATTCTTAGCATATTTAGCTCTAGTTTTCCATATTTAGAAACTAGCTAAACTTATCACATTTAAATTCATTTAGTTTTAGAATTTATCATTGTAATATCAATTCATTTATCTAGATTAATTATTCATGAATTTACTTAAACCATTTAAGTATCCTAGATATTTCATGTAAGTGGTTTACTTATCCTCAATATATTTAAACATTTAAAAAAGTATTCATATTTAAAATGTCAAAACTAATATTGGTTGGTTAATTTTAACAATTGTGACAAAGAGTAAAATCACTTTTATGTAAATTTACCTATGCTAAATAAATAAATATAATCCATGAGAACAAAATTAACCTAAATAATGAAGCTCAAATTGATAATTGAATTGGAGTAAATAAAATAACCAAATAAGAGGATAGATGGCCTTATCTTCAGGATTGATGGTGGAAGAATGAATTTGATGATATTATGAATCAATTTATCACTATCATGAAATTATCTACATTGATTTGATGAATGTCTTGGATTCTAGACTATCACAAAAATATGTTGATCGATCCCCACTATTGTGAACCTAATTTAATGTGTAGAATTTATCTACATCATAGGAAATGAACTAATTGAATATGCACCTATAAATTTGACCACCTTCACCTTTTATATATTAGAATATATTAAGATGGTGTATGAATACACCATTTAGGATCTTATTGATTTGAGAGGTAAATGAATTCTCCTAGGTCAAGCCCCTTGGTGAACTACATTAATGATGAAAAAAATATTAAATATAATATTTAACAACATACAAGTAGCCTATATGATGATGCAAATTTGATTCTTGTTACATTTTTTATAATTGAAGTGTGCTCTAATTATTATATTTTCTTGCATTCATCCTATATAAAATAAATTGCACATTGAATATTTAAATACCCCAACATAGAAACATGTTGCATGAAATATATGTTGGGTGGATCATAATGGCTAATAGAAGGGAGTGAGAAGTTTTTTTTTTTTGGTTTGAAGCATTGGGATTTGAAGATTATTCTCACACTTCTCAAGATTAGCCTAGATCAATCTTAATTCAAACAGTAATAATATGTTGGGATAATATGGTGATCTCAAGGTAGGGAGTAAATATTTAAAAACAATTGTGGGTGGGGATAAAATAAATGTAAGTTATTTATCGACCCCATAGTAGCTTGAGGATCACGTACAACCAAACCAACCTTCCATAAAAGAGATAAGTAATGGAAATGCTATGAATCTAGAGAATTAATTATATGAAAAACTAAATTGGTATACTTAATCAAAATCAAGCACGGTATATCAAGAATGATCATGTCCTTGGATTGATTGGTAGTACTATTTATTTTTCCACTATATAGTTGGTAGTACTATTTATTTTTCCACTATATAGTCTATCTCACATATTAAGTTCCCATGCACTCTTTCAACTATAATTTGGAATATTTTTGGATACCCACACATATCTCCATTCCTAGAAAATCATGTTATGGATAATATTCAACCTCTTGATGATTGTGGTAACCTACCATATGGTGATGATACAAAATAATAGCTTGATTATTTGGTAGGACTTGATAGTTGTGATGATATTGAGGCTTTACTTCATGTTCCTTCTTTAGTAGATATTTTAACTTATTCTTTGGCTTATATGACTCTTAATCTAGATTTAGAGGCTTCATATTATTTATCTTTGAGTTAGTATCATAGGGATGAGGATTCTTGTTTTTCAACATCAATAGATTCATCTTCATGTGTTCATGTATAGACATGTTTTATGGACACATCATCATGGTATGATCAATTTAGTTGGATGATATACATTAAGATCACATCTCCATACCTTTCTACTTTGAGTAATTATTTGTAAATAAGTACATCATAATCTTTCAGATTTGATACATAGGGATGAGTACTTGATAGATATTTTTGGTTCTTTTGTGTCCCATATTATAGACCTGAAAGATACATTTGATACATCCATCTCATCTTTTATGATATTATCATTATCATTGTTGTCACATCATCTTCATCTTTCAATCTTGTTCTTTATTCATTTGCGCATGGTCCTTTTTCTTCTTCTTCTTCATGTGTTGGGCTTGTACCTTATTTGATTGTGGAACACTTTCATATCAACATGTCAATACTTGAGCACATATCAAATAAAACAACATCATCAAACATCCTATGTTTATAGTAGTTTTTTTTTTCTCATAAGGATAAATATTCTTTAGCATTCTTGGATCTTCATCATCATCATTTATTGAGCATCTACCATCATTGTAGGAGATCATACATTATGGGGGGCTATATAGTCTCTATCTCTCTCTCTCCCCTATATGGGTAACATTTATTGTTCATTGGTGATAAAATTAGTCCTTGGGGGGGTCATTTTGACACCTTCTTTCCTCCTTTCACTAATACATGTTTTTTTACATCTTATCTCTTTTGGAGAGGGGTTTTTTCCTACAATTTTCACTTTTTATCAATTTATAAGAGGGTTTTTATTTGTATATAGGTATCTAATATGCCACTGTAGTTGGGACACATTTGCTATCCATTATCCATGCTCTTTTTCATTTTATCATACCACTAAGTTACACTTAATGGGGGGTTTTGGTGTAAAAATGGTACATTACTTAACTAGTTTCTTGTTAGGTCATATTCACACTTACATAATTAAGCTTACTTAGGTCATATAATTTTTGTGTCTCATATCATATGATTAATACACTTTTCATGATCTTATTATGTCCTAAGGTTTAATCTTTGTCTTTATAACAAGGACTTCTTCATCGACTATTGTACCAATTTTATTTTATATCTAATTAATTCTCCAAATTTATAGAATTTTAATTTATTCTCTCTTGTGTGGAAGGTTTTTTAGTTGCAAGTGATCCTTGGGCTACTACAAGGTTGATAAAAAAACTCTAACAATAATGATGCATATGAATTGAGTTATTAGACAAACTTACCACAAGAGTATGAAACTTATTGATATGTTAATATATTAAGATGTTATCATCAAAGTGGCCAAAAATCTAAATGGGAAGTGGTATAGATGTGCTAATTTCATGACCACATTTTTTCCTACTTTATTGTACATGTGAATCTAACATGAGCATGAATTTTAAATTATGTTGACATTTCTAGCTAACATGTAAAGTAAACATTCAAAATATAGTAATAGTATATTGTTTCATATAAATTAATGAATCATTCTTTAATTTTATTACAATGAGAACTCCATCAAAACCTACAAAACAAAAAATAATGCAATAAGTAATTTTTGGAACATGGTCAAAATAAGTGCAAAATACAAGTTACTATAATTATCCACTGCAAATAAAATGATGAGTAAAGAGATATGAGATTCCTTTTGTTTATAGAGATATCTAGAGAACTTTACACAATCTGAAGTTGTTATAAGTTCCACACAATATGGTAATATGATCCAAAATCTATGTAATATAATATGTGATAGAAAATCATGTGATATGAGAATGTAAAGTTATAATAATCCATGTGATGTGACCTAATGCAATACAAAAATCTATGCAATGGGAGCTTTCCATAATAAATTATATAACTTTATCTAAATATAGTGATGATTCTTTATCTAGCAGAAGACATCATATAAAATATCAACCATAAAAAGCATTAGTGACATGATGCATTATAAAGGAGGGGATTTGCTACCCTCAAGATGATGGAGTCTCAATGAGAAAATAGCCCTCAATTACCTTAGGGATCAAAGCTCGGGTTATGAGATAAAGAGCAAATAACATTTGTACAATTTAATCAAATAAGCACCAAAGTACTAATGACAAGAATAATGAAATCACTTAATTATGGGAATGAATGAATGAATTAAAATATTTGATCTACAAAAATAAAAATTACATGAACTACACATTTTACCCTTAAGAGGATTAACTCTCAACCACAAATGATAACACACCGTAGGGATGTCTACACCCCACACTATCATCTCTAATGAAACAAAAAATAAGAGCCCAAAATCTTAGAAGTCCAGACTTGTCAAACTTGTACATCTGCACACAAACAAAATGAGAAAAATGTTGGGGTCTATTTTAGGGTTTGTTTAGTGTTTCCACCTCCACGGAAAGCCAGATAGGATCGAGATAGATAAAACACATAAAGAAAAAGAAATGTGATAGAAACAAACCACATAAAGGAGGATAACCCCTACCACGAATGAGATAGACATGTGATAGAAACAAACCCTACAAGGACAAGAACCCCTATCATGAATATAATAGACAAGATTAAATAGATGAGATAATATAAAAAGATAGAATTTCCAAAAGCTCGTGGCTCCCCTCTTGGATTGATGGGCATGCTGATTTTGCATGCAAGAGAAGCCTCAATTGTTGTTTGAGAGAGAAATTCGGTAGAGCTTCACTGTGAGAATGAGAGAGCACGAAGAAAGCAAGAGAGTGGAAATATTGCAAGAAGATGTGAAAATAAGGGTGAAAATGGAGTTTTATGTGGTTTCATGGGTGGGAGGATTTGTTACACATGCATCCTTGCCACTATGAGGTGTATCATAGGCAAGGGATGTATAATATTCACATTTGAATCTCAATTTTTTTTGGGATTCTAGAACATCGTAGAGACCTCTACGTATTGTGCAAGTTCCCTACTTAAAAATTTTCACAAGTCAGGTATTTAGGTTGTTAGTGCTTTATCATTGTCACCTATGAAGTCAAAATCATGAAATTCCAATTTATAGGCTTTGTCATAAATACAATGGGCCTAAATGCATAAGTGTGAAATTGCCATAGGGTACAATTTTATGATACTACATACATAAAGAGGGTATAATTTCTAAATGAAAAAATAACACAAGGGAGATGCCCCCAAGTGGTGAAATAAAGCATGATTCATAATATAGAATGTGAAATGAGAATATGTAAATCAAAATAAGATTAATAAAAGGTCAAAGTATAAAAACATGTATGAAAGATCAAATGAAAACAAAACTATATTTATATAGATGTAGGATCACTCATGCCTTTTTGATACATATATAGCTAGATATTTTTCTAAGAGGTCGCCCTTTTCCCAAAAAACGAACATATCTCTCTTCTTAAATTACATATTGACTTGCTTTTTCAATGACATGTTTCTTCTTGGTAGGAATTTGTAATCTTTATAAAAACACTATAAATATGTGGGACATTAAGTTTTTCTTTCTTTATCAATTTTTATTGTGTTATTTGAGGTGGTTTTATATAATTTTTTGTATTTTTTTGTCATAGCATTCTTCTCTAGAACCTATGTAGTAGAATTGTTGACATGAAATTTGGTTTGCACATTTAGATTCCTCATCCTTATTAAGTAGTATAGATGGAAAATTATGCTTAAATTGATGATGCACTACCTTTTTATTATCATTGTCTCTACCTTGTTATTTTAATTTTCTTTGATACATATTATGATGAGCTTTCTCAGTTTCATGTGGCGGTTCCTTCATGGTGGGAATACAAGTATATAAATTAAATGGTTGAATTTCAAAACAAAGGCATATGGGTCTCATGTAGTCTTTATAACTCTACCTTCAAAAGTAAATTTAACACATTAATGTATGTTAAACGGTAGAATTCCCAAGTGTTCCAATAGAGGTATACCAAGTAATATGGAAAATCTATCAAAATAAGGAATATATGACATAATATTTGTACTTCTTTAGGTCCAACCTTATGAAATATGGTAAAGTTGATTACTCTTTATTTCAACATCCTTATTTGGGCTCCTAATAAATAAATTTCCAACCCAACAAAAAATTACAATAGAACAAGAGAACAAGGATCCTATGGAACTCAAACAACTTAATCAGACTCCCTTGAATGATAATTTTGTGGAATACAATCCTTTGGAGGGTTATAATGAGGTGGCATTTAAGTACAAGTATTTATACAATTATCCCTTCCAAAATTATATTTTAAATTTGTTCAACTCTCCAAAGAATAACATTTCTCAAGAGGAGTGTACTAATAAGTACGAAAATATAAGGGATGACTCATGTCTTTCCCAAAGGGTAAATATAATTCCTCAAGAGAAACCTTGTTAAAGAAATTTTTGAAGCAAGCAAGGAGAAGAAAAAGGAAGGCTTCAAAACAAAGAGTGAGGAGGAAAATTAGGGTATTATACCTTAAAGAAATAAAAAATAAGAAATAGTAGAAAGTAACCTAAAGGAGAATAAAAACAAGTATACTATTGGATGAAGCTCTCGTCGGGTGGTGGTGGTGCGATTGTCTCAAATTTAGTGAAGGCAGGAAGTCCTAATGCAATGGTTGGCATTAATGGTGGTTAGTTAGCTAATGGTGGGGTGATGTCAGTTGGTTCTTTTGTTGATGGTAAGTGGTGTGGTCCTAGTTTTTGGAGAATGCATGCCTAGGTGAGAAAGGGTCCCCCAAGGCTCCTTTTATTTTGTGCTTCTTTGTGTCCTCTTCTGGGATGGATATTCTTGTTACTGAAAAGACCGTGCACGATCAAACTGGAACTTTTATGGAAACGGGTCTCAAATCATCTTGTTTTGTGCTTGTGCCTTCTGTTGGCGACAAGATAGGTTGTGGTTTGTCCTCTATTGATTATTTTAAGTGGTCAAACCTTTTTTGTGCTAAACCCAAAGGTAAAATTTCTTCACCTCCTGTTCGTTTTCATTCTAATACATATTTTGGTGAGTTATCTATCTTGGTTCCGAATTGGATTATTGAGAAGGGAATTACAAATATGGAAATGATGTTGTTGGGTAAGTTTTTTGGTCCTCGTCCACACATTGAGTTGACTTGTATGTTCTCCCTAAATCATTGGCGTCCTAAGGGCCATGTGGATGTTGCTACTATGGTGAAGGGGTTTTTCTCCTTTTCTTTCAACCATGAGGATGATATCATTATGGCTCTTATTGGTGGCCCTTGGTTTATTGGCAAATCTTCTCTGGTGCTAAAAAATTGGGAACTCGAGTTTAATCCCAATTCATGTTCTTTCTTGATTGCTCCTATTTGGGTTAGACTTCCAGGTCTCCCTTTAAAATTTTGGGATGAGGAAGTCTTTAAAGGGATTGCTTGCACCTTTGGAATCTTATTATCTATTGATCAAATGAATGCTTCAAATAAATTCTTGTTTTGTGCCCATTCTTGTGTGAATGTTGAACAGTCAATTGACCTTCCTTCTCTTGTTAAGATTAACTCTAAACTCGATGTATGAGAGAAAATGGTGGAATTCAAGTCCATTATGTTTTCTTGTTTTGTCTACAAGAAAGTTGGGCATTGGGAAAAAAATGTTTGTCTAAGGTTCAAAAGCCCCCATTGAAGGAATGGAGGGAGAAAGAGTGGGTTGTGGTACCTGAGGCTACTACCAAGGACTCAATGGTTAATGGGGAGTCTCTTCAAGATCTTACCAAGGAGGAAGTGATGGTGGAAGTCTCTCCTGAGGAGCATATTTTTCTCCTTGAACCTTCACGGAAGAGTATGGGAGATGCTGATGAAGTTTCCTCTCCTAGGAAGTCTATTCAAGCTCAAAATGAGACCTTTGATGGGGTGGTTCACCCTAAAATTAAAGGAGTTGAGAAGGAGGATAATATATTTGCTACTTTTTCCTCTTCTTCAGAGGAGTTGTTTGAGGATCCATCCTCTGTTAAGGAATGCATGGTTGCTTCTCATTTAGTGGCCTTAAAGATTAGTGTTATGAGGTTTCCCCATATGGTTAATGTGGAAGTTTTTGAAGGCCAATGTTTGAATAGTAAATCCTCTCAGGTGGAATGTTGTGATCTAGTTGAGCCTCCTTATACAATAGTGAAAGGTAGAAATAGAAAGAAGCACTCTCCCCTCTAGGGATTTCCACCAGAAATGGACAAAGGTCTGATTATGGTTCAAAGCCTAGAGGAAAGTGTAGACCTCCTTCCCAGGTTACTCGAGATAAGGAAAGCATAATTGATATAGTTGATGGTACTTAGAGAAGTTTTCCTAAGATGTGCTTGAAGAGCACCCCTCATAAGTTCTCATGAAGATAATTTATTGGAACTTGAGAGAGTTAAATAACCCTCACAAACATGATCTCATTTCTAACTTGGTAAGGGATCATAGACTGGATATTATTCTAATTCAATAAACTAAAATGGGGGTTGATAAGGAGTAAAATCAAGAGTAGGCTCTTCAAATATTGTGGTTTTCATTGTTCTAAGGTGGTGGGTGCTTCTGGTGGTATTGTTACTTTTTGTAATCCCAAGGTGGTGGAGGGTATGACTATTTTTGAAGACTTTAATCATATGGCTACTTCCTTAAATAATGTTTGAGATAATTTTTCTTGGACTCTCTCTAATATTTATGCTCCTAATAGTAAGGGTGCCAATATTTTTTTTTGGAAAGTCTAAGATCTTTTAAATCTCAATTTTATTTCAATAACTGGTCAGTTTTGGGGGATTTAAATAACCCCCCTAAATGAGTTTGAGAAGAAGGGGGTCCCAAATTATGGATGATAGTAGGTTTGATCTTATGAATCTTATTAATGATAATGCCCTAATGGATTTGGATCTTCAAGGATCCTCTTCTACTTGATCTAATAGAAGAGTTGGTGAGGCTCTTATTCAAGTTAAGCTTGATTGGGCTCTTCTCTCTCTAGATTGGTTTCTCTCCTATTCATGTTCTCCTTCTACTCTTACCAGGTTGGGATCTGATCACTTTCCTCTCTCCCTTTTGGCAAATCTATTGGGAAGAAGAAAACACTTTCTGTTTTTTAGAAAATGTGGACCTATTTCCTGAGCTCAGGGATAAAATTTAGTCTTGGTGGAATATAAGAGTGGATGGCTCTGCTGTATTTAGGGTGGCAAAAAAGTTGGCTAATGTTAAAGGGAATGAAATCACAAGTGGAATAGGTCTTCATTTGGTCATATTTTTGTTGAAAAAGCTTCTTTTAAGGAGGATCTTTAAATTGTTTAGCATTCTATTCAGTTGGCTAGCTATGATCTTGATCTTATTCAACATGATAATCTTCTTCTTTCTAGGTTGCATAATATTGTTGCTAAGGAGGAAGAATTTTGGAAACAAAGGTCGTGGGTTATGTGGTTGAAGAGTGGGGACAAAAATACTAGATTTTTCATCTCTCAACGTTAGAAAGTTGGGCCTTGAACCATATCAATTCTATTAGTTTTAATAATCAAGTGATGAAAAATGATGAGGACATTATGCAGCTTGCAACTTCTTTTTTCTTTGATTTTCTCACTGTGGATAATGTGTTGGATCCTTCTTGTCAATATGATCTCTTAAATGACATCCCTCACATCATTTCTAAAGACTTGAATAGGTAGCTAGTTCGTATCCCCTCAGATGATGAGATAAAAAGTGTGGTTTTCTCTTTTAAAAGGTAACAAGGCGACTGGGTCTAATGGCTTCCCCATGTTTTTCGTTTAGTCTTATTGGGATATTGTGACTAAGGATGTGTCTAATTCCACTAAAGAGTTCTTTGGGAGCAATAACCTTCTAAAAGAATTAAATTCCTCTTTTATTGTTCTTGTTTCAAAGAAGTCAGGGGCTTCATCTTTTGGTGAGTTTCACCCTATAAGCCTTTGCAAATCCATCTATAAGATATTTCCTAAAGTGTCGGATGTGAGAATGCAAAAGGTTCTTCCCCAAATCATTTATGTTCAATAAAATAGATTTGTTCCTGGCAAGAAAATCCTTGATTCTATCCTTACCATGCATGAGAATATCCATTATTTGATGGTTAATAGGTAGGTAGGTTTTGTTCTAAAGTTGGATCTCCTTAAAGCTTATGATAGAGTTGATTGGGGATTTCATCATAAGATTATGGAAGCATTTGGGTTTGGGGATAAGTTGGTGTTGTCAGTTAGGCAGTTAATGTATACTCTAAAATTGTATGTCTTAATCAATGGCCCCCCCTCTCCTTTCTTTTGTTGCTCAAGAGGTTTCAGATAGAGAGACCCTATTTCTCCTTTTCTCTTTATCATTATGGTTGAATCCCTTGGTAGACTCATCTAGAAGTTAGAAATGATGGTTTGTTGATGGGTCTTTCTCCTTCTTCTAGCAATCAAATCTGCTCCCATCAACAGTTTGTGGATTATACCATCATCCTTGGCAAGTCTTCCATCAAAGAGGTGAAATCTATTCGACATATTTTATAGAAGTATGAACCTGCTTCGGGGAAAAAAATTAGCCTTCCCAAGAATACCTTATTTTTTCTCAACACTGCTGAGCCAAGGCAACACATAATTGCGAGGATTTTGCAGTGTTAGATTAGGGAATTGGCATATTCCTACTTGGGTCTCTAGTTGTGCTCTAATGTTGTTCTTGAATCCTTCTAGCAGGGATTGATTGTTAAGTTTAATTCCAAACTGGTAGGGTGGAAGGGAGCCTTACTAAGTCAAGTTGGTAAAGTTCAATTGATTACATATTCCTTCCAAAATCTCTGTGTTTATGCTTTGAGCCTTTTTCAGATGCCCATGAAGTTTATTAATAAGAATGAAAGTATCCAAAAGAAATTTCTTTGGTATAGGGCTGCAGAGAAGAAAATAATGCATTTGGTGTCTTTGGATGATGTCTGCAGGTTGGAGAAATTCAGATGTTTAGGTATTAAAAAATCAACGAATTCATCCTCGCCTTAATGGCCAAGAAAATTTGGATTCTTATCTCTAGCAACAGTGAATGGGTACAAATTTTCTCTAGAAAATATCTTCATGGTGTGGATCGTATAAGGGATCTCCTTGCTAGTGGTTTTACCCCCCTTCTAGATTTTCCCAATGGAATTTCATGATTAAGTCTAGAAGTATTATCTCTGGGACTATAGTGGCAATTGGGAAATGGAAAGATGATTATTTTTTGGGAGGATTGGTGGATTGGTAATGGCCCCCTCAAAGATGATAATTGAGGTCTTCCCTTTTGTGAGCTCTATATTTGTTCTTTTTGAAGATATGTTGTTGATTACATTACTAAAGGTTCTTGGAAAAGGCTTCATGAAATTAATCTGGGGTTGGAGGTTCTTTTTAAAGACTTATCTTTAGTTCATATCCCAATATTTTCCCCAGCTGATAAGGTGTTGTGGCAATTATCTTCAAGTGGAAAATTTTCCATTTCTTCGGCATTCTCTAATAAGTTTTCCTTCATTGGCCCTGTTCCTTTTTGGGTGTCTCTTTGGTTCACTAAGTTGATTCCTAAAGTGAACTTGTTTCTTTGGTTACTTTACCAAAACAAAGTTCTTACTATTGATAACCTTTTGAAAAGGAGTTTTATGATTCCTAACAAATTTTTTATTTGTGAGGAGGATGTGTACCACACTAACTCATTTGACTCCAAAATCCGATGAAAATTTCCAACGACAGATGTAAAATGAGATGATCGTCGAGTACTTGTGATATTTGATGTGTAACTTTTATTTTTTTTGAATTTTATCCCTGATGTTCGTTGAAATTTCGACGAACCTAAATTTTCGTCAAACCTAGCTAAATGGCACCATAATTTTGAATTTAATAAACTTACTCTAAAACCTAATGAAACTAGGTTGTAGCTTGTCAAATTGGAGAAGTGAAAGGTCAATACTAGCGCCGAGGAAGAGTTTGGAGGAGTGAAAAAAAGGTCAATACCAACGCCGAGGAAGAGTTTGGAGTTAAAACAAGGTCAATACCAACACCGACGAAGAGTTTGGAGGAGTGAAAACAAAGTCAATACCAGTGTCGAGGAAGAGTATAGAGGAGTGAAAACAAGGTCAATACAAGCACCAAGGATGAGGTTGAGGGCACTTAGGGAAAATCGATGACCAAGGGACAATGAGTACTGTAAGTTTGGCACCCCCATTCTCTTTAACCTACAATTTTCATGCCTAGCATGGAATTACGCTTACATAACATAAACTCAAACAAATGGAAGTTTATAGGGGCAAAGGAGCCCAAGTATATGCTAGGCTAAGATAGATCTAATGAATGGAAATAGAGGCATATAATTCTTCTTTAATACCTCCACGACAAACATATGCAAGGAAAGGTCTCCTCCCTTCTCGGTAGTGATAACCTCCTCCACACACAACCCTTAAAAATTATGAATAGAGGAATATAATCTTTGAAGAACTCAAAGTTGATTCTCTCCTACCTGATGCAATATTTAGTCATTTTATCCTTACAAACATTTATAGTTATTACTAGATGCACATAGACCAATTCTTCATAATAGAAGAATTTGATCATACTTTTGCAATGATGGCATTATGAGAAAACCTTAGGTTAAATGAAGAACCTTCATTTGAAGGTAATGTCATCATGACCTTTGAATGAAGAACTTTCATTCAAAAATGATGCCATGTCAAGACTTTCAAATGAAGGTATTTTTTATTTTAAATATTTCATGTCCAAAATTATTTATAAAAGGAACCTTTGCATGAAGTACCTTCAAATGAAGACCTTAATTCAAATGTCCTTCATATGAAGGTTCCTTTAATGCCATCCCATTATAGCTCTTAGAGTTGTTAGACATATTTTTGTTTTTAAGTAGAGATTGGACCATCAAATAGTGTCACCATGACTCTACCAAGATATCCATCAAATTGATAAATCTTGACACTTAACAACCACAAATTCACAAGAAAAATGCCCTTGTCAGCCCTAGGGCATCAATTCAATGCCAAGTTTCTTGCTTTAACAGACCGCTAAATGCAATGAACCTCTATCATACCATTTTTCACACCAATCCACTAAGTTACAGTTCCAAGACAATGGGTGGATTGGTGGATGTCATTTCTATTTAGCCCTCAAACCCTTAAACAATATATGATTGTTTTCTCCCAAAAAATAGTGATTTAGCACTTCAAAAAAAATGCAAATGAAAGGGAACACATATATTTATCTACAAAAATGATCTCAGAGCGTTTCAAGCTTATACAGATCCATACAACACAAAAGAACTTCAAAAAAATAGTAAAAACATAGAAAATTACTTCAAGAAGGTGGCATTTGATATGAAATTTTGGTATCAACTCCACCAATTGCAACAATTGCAATGGGATGGGAATACAGTATGATAGAATTTGGATAAGAAATGCATCGTTTGAAGCATCAAACCAATATGCAAAGATGAAAGAAACTGCTAACCCCTTAAACTGAAAAAGTTTTTTTTAACTTTAAGTTTGTTGGGTAGCCATTTCTTTTAAGCTATCAAATCCTACCATCATACATAATCAAAATGTTGTTGTTTCAAATGACCATGAGCACTAAATTTCACTATTTGAAGATGTTGAAACCTTGTCATAGAGAACTAGAACATTGATGCAACCACTCATCCTACCTTAAAACATACCAAAAGTCTCCTAGCAATTAGACATAGGAAGATTTAAGATGTCTTAAACATTTTTTATTGCCAAAGCATAAACTTATGATGACTTAACCAGACCTAGTACACACTCCCTCCCCGTTAACCACTTAGACATATGGAAATTAAATGTAAATTTTCTGCTATTTTTAGTCATGTAGGTGTCCAATAAACCACTTGGTGGTGTTTCCCTTCAAGTTTATTTACTTGAATAAAGAGAAAAATTCATTTGATTACAATTAGAGAATACATTTGAGGCCTTGGTTGTGTAATCGGTGGACCATAGTCACATTTAAAACTTGTTACAAAGTTTGGGAGTTAAAATGTTAAGTAGATTTGATTTGTGATGGACACATTTGGATGGTAGTAATAACTTTCAATCTATCAAGACTTGATTACCTTATAACCTGTCAAATTCTAGCGATGAAATGATAGATTAATCATAATGTCACCTTGGGATCATATCACCATGAAATAACTTCATCCAACATCCTTATGAGTGCAGGTACCACCAAATAGGTATTTGTCAGATCTATCTTCCTCGAGCAAGGGGAATTCAGGAAGAGAAGAGGAAAGCGAGACATGTAGTAGGTCTAAAAGAGGGAGATAAACTAGAGGTCAAAAGATTAGAAGAAAATTCCGTAAACACATGGAATTTTTTCCTGCTGAAGGGGGGTCATGTTCTTATGATGATGAGAGCATAGGCGACATCAAGGTGCCCTTGAGGTACAAACATCTACGAAAACAATGGGTACCCAAGGAACTTCCTCCAATAAACATCAATTTTTGTGTCAACGAGAGGATATATCGCATAGCACCATCGTCATTACATGGTTTGGACCTGTTTTGCATGGATGACATAAAGGTATATTATGACAAAGTTATTGAATTGATGGAGTATGTCGGACCCTGTTATAGTTACAAAGATTGGATGCAACTGGTTCGATATACACGAAGTATGCATAGGTATGCACTGTCAGCAAATTATATACAACTAAAAGATAAGGATCAAAATAAAGGAGTGGCTAGGTGCATTGACGGAAGGCAAAAAGCATCAAGGAATATTGCAGGGTTTATAAATAGTACATGACCTGGGTCAACAAATAAGTAACCCAATTGCATATTCGAGGCACATGAGGGAAACCGTGTATTCGTATGTGCGATAAAATCAATAACTATAGGGGAAGAGTTGCTCATCGATTACAATTTGAATCGCTTAGATACAAACACAGTTACTATGGGGGTGGTATGTACTATATACCATTTTACCCAACCTCCAATTAATGACTCCAATATACCATTTTATTATTTTATTTTTTTCGTAAGTCTACTGGTTTCATTTCGGTAATGTTTTTTTATATTTAATTTTTGTCATAGCGGAACATTGATCATATGGAGAAGGCTCTGACCCAGAGCATAGATCATGATGCATATTCATACACTTCTACCTGACAGGTTTACCTCATTGTAATTGTACAAATTAGATACGAGCAAAATGTTTTATTATTATGTTTTTTTATGAGTTTATTGGGTTAATTTCGATAATGTTTTTAATATTCTTGTTTCAGTCGGCTGATCGGGGAAAGGCACCAATAGTAGAGGAGAGAATCCATATGGAGGTGCAGTCACTATTATGCGATGATGACATCACATTTTTTGCAAACCCTGTGGATATGATGAGGCAAGCCCAAAAAAAATGCAATGAAGAAATCCTTAAGTTTGTATTCATAGTGCCTCAAACATATGAGATAAGAGAAAGGGTTAAAATATTGACTGAGAGAGAACACAAATTGAAAGTAATCTATCATGAGATCTTTAATTATAATATAAGTTCATTCATGGTTTTATATTTTGTACTCTTTTATGTCAAGGTGATCTCACAAAGCTGGTTTACAATTTCTGGGAGATTATGATTTTTGTTGAAATCACACATTTTTAGAAAATATAATGATATAAGCCTTAAAAAGTTCCATTTTAAGGATTTCAATTGAAGAGGGTTTGATCAAACCACCTTAAATCAAACCCCGCTAGTTTTAAACCATACCTACAACGAAGTTTCCTTTACACCTATCAAAATGCTAATAAAAAATTACTTTTGATTTACCTTTTGAGGGATCAAATGATTTTAAAATTATTTTTTTTCAAATGATCATGGTAGTCCTCAAAATGAGCTATCCAATGAATATAATTTTAATATGTTTTGGTTTTATTATATATGTGTTTTTTTAGTTTTATTAAACATAGGTTTTTCATCGAAAATCAAGCTCTATGTTTTAGCACATGTGGAAAAATAACATATTATCAAAATAAAATTTTAAAAAAATATGTTTAGGCTGAGCATTGATGTCCTTGATCCACTAAAATAAATAAATTGAATTTCGATACATACAAAAAAAGTTATGTTGTATACAATCCACCTATGTTTCAATTGTAATTGGTTTGACTTCGAAACTTGATTAAGGAAAAAATATTTAATAAAACACTATGAAACAAAATGAAAGTGATAGTTACATAGTTACAAATCTAAATTTGAAAAAAATATAATTTTATCCTTCTTACAAAAAAAGTTATGTTGTATGTACGGTGAGCGTCACTCCTTAAAAATGCTATTTTCTTAAAAAAGATAGTTTTCGAAGGAGATGGAAAAACAAGTGCAGTTTGATTCCAAATTTTTTGAAAAAAATATATTTAGAATCTATAGACAAAATGTAACAAATCACTAGTTTGCATCATCTCCAAATTCCTCATGGTTTAGCCGCTATAGGAGCTCGAAAGTGAAGATTTAGTTTTAAAAAACCAGTTCAATGTCCAGTTTGCCCAAAAATTGTAAACTAGTATTGTGGGATCACCCATCATGAACTAAAATATGTGTTGTTTTTACAGGATTATTTGCGTCCTCATGATGTTGTTGGCCATGATCAGGGTATTGCAAGTGTTGCCTGAGGAGTAGGGGTTGGTACAAGTGTCAATCCTGATCTTCCTGTGCATACATCACATCATCCGACCCCATCATCCATGCTTATATTGTCTACTGAAATGTCGGCAACACATACCATGCAGGCATCTGGTAGTGCACCCTCTAGCAACGAACACATGCCAGAACATGCGTCAGGGCATGTACCTGGGGATGCAGAGGCCACTAGTATTGGTGATGTTTTAGTAGCATTTCTTGGATCTTTTCGTATTACTAGTACGAGAACATTGCCGATCACATTTGTGGTGATCGAGGATTTCATTCCCATAAAGATAGAGAAGGTCCCAGGTACTTTAAAATGTTTTAATTATTATTATATATAATCCAATCAAAATTTACTTACTGATCACTCTTTTTAAACTAATGATCCCATGATCATTTTGCAGGAAATGGTGTTTTTTATAAACATCTAAGTGATATTACATTGGAGCTCTTCGGGCCCACCATACATACACGGTGGAATGCTCAAAGTCAAGATTTAAAAGATGAGCTAATTAACTGTTTAGTTGTGTTGTTCGGTGATAAAACATTCAATCAAACCAAGGTCCTTAAGAATGTTGGAACCTATCTAAAGTATGTGAGGGACCAATATAGGTCACATTTAGAGAAGAACAAAAAGTATGAGTGTCCCCCCATGATTCTGGAGAGGGAGTGGAAGGACCTGTTGTTAGATGGAAAGGAGAAGGCTGAAAAGAAAAAAGGAAAGACACCACCGGGCCAAGGAAGGTATGTGATACTATCAACAATGTAATTATATACTGATTACTCTTTCTTTTTACATAATCTAATGTATTTCAAACTTTTCATAGGTTGCGCGACACATCGAAGGCAATAAAGGAAAGACTAGAAAAAAACGGGCAACAAAAACTTGGCTCCAGTGGTTATATGAAATCAGCCGCACGAATTGTAAATATCAATAAATGAAATATTGCATCCAAATAATAAATTGCAAACAATTTTTGTTTTATCACACCATATAAGGAAAATTCATGATCTTATGCAAAAATGCAGGGCTCTAAATTCAACAAAGTGCCCACAGAAGAGGACCTAAATATTGTCTTCCAGCAAGGCTATGGAGCCCTGGCTGAATGCCTAAGAGTGTCGACTGGGAAAACACAATCTTCCACTGCATTTGACACGTAGGTAAATAAACTCAATAAAGTTTATTTAAAATTGAATACTTGTGCAATCTATTCAATATTAATTTCCACCATAAAGTAATTATGTGCCTATTTATTTTTAACATACAAACAATGATAATACTGCACATGACATTGGAATGCAGCCTGGTGAGGGTGGAGCACAACCTGCAGATGAAGGTCATGGTGTGCATCCTGATATTGGATGTATTCATGTGCTATACAAAATACAGTATGGATTAATACAATTAAACATCTTTAATTGCATTTGGTGTATTAATTAATGTAACCTTTCATGTTTCAACTTTAGAGCATGTAGAGTGTGATCAACATATTGAGCATGATTAGGCTAGACAAGATCAGGAACATGATGTGGCCCCATCAGGTAAATAAGACCACTCTAATGTTCTTTTAAACATATTTAATTGCAATTGGTGTATTAATTAATGTAACTTTTCATGTTTCAACTCCAGATCAGGATTTAGAGGGTGTTCAACATGTTGAGCATGAGACTATAAGATAAGATCAAGAACGTGATGTGTTCCCATCAGGTAAAAATCACCACTCTAATGTTCTTTTAATTAATAAAATACTTGTAACAATAATAATAAAACATATCAATTTAACATTTTTTTGCTATTGCAACAAACCCCCCCTTCTAGCGACGTCCACACCATGAGTACATGACTAGGAATATATTAAGATCATGAGTAGAGCTCAGAACAACTGAAGGGGGACAAATGATTTAGAAAACGATACTCCACTTCAACTTTTTTTAGCTGCAAAAAAGAAACAAAAAAAAAGTGATTGTAATCATATTATGACAACCATATTTGTGATAATATGTAAAAACTGAAAGAATGAATGTTATATGTTAATGAATGAATGTTATATGCTATTAATGCAGGATGAATGAATGAATGTTATATGTTATTAATGGATGAATGCGAATATGTTAATGAATGAATGTTATATGCTATTAATGCAGGATGAATGAATGAATGCTATATGTTATTAATGGATGAATGAATGATTAATGTTATATGATTGGGTATGGGGAATTGAGAGTGATGTGAGGGGGATGGAGGGGCGAAATGAGCTTCCACCTTCACGTGGCTGGCTCTGTTAAGTAGAGAATATTAAACTATTCTTGAAACAAAAAGAAGCTCAATAAGGTAATGCACTTTTCAATATAAGAAATGCATCGTTTGAAGTATCAAACCAATATGCAAAGATGAAAGAAAGTGCTAACTTTTCACTATGAACATTGTGTTGTGTGTGGATTTGGTTTCAAAGCTCTGTTTCTTTTGTTTTTAGTGGTGACATAACTCTAAAATTTGACTTTTGTGCATAACGGGTTCGTGGAAAATTTGATAGCTCTTAAGGGTTTAGAGGCTTGATTGAGATAGATACACGAATATTTGGATCTTGTTGTTGATGGGAGGTTTCCACTTAAACATGAAATTTTGTACCATCTGCAGGTATGCAAAAATTTATCTACTTACATTCATTCAACTTATTGTAATATAATATCTGACAAAAATCTCCTTTTCATTATGCTTAGATGGATTTTCATGCCCTGTTCCAAAGCACATGTTTTAGAATAGGCACGAAGGATGTTGGCAAGGGTTAAGGAATTTGGCTTTACACCTGCCAATTGCATAGTTTACTTCATTCATCCATCATATTGCCAATGCGTTTCACAATTGTTGGAATCATATCCTATAACTACAGAACTAGTAAAATTAAAATATGTAAGTTTCAAATATGGCATTACATATCTTTCCATGAATTTTTGAAAGAAAATATCAAAATGGAGAAGTATTAACAAAATAATCTGCATAATTTCTAAGAGACCGGGGATTTTTTTTGCAGATTTATCTTGAATATATTTAAGACAAAAGTAACTTATAGAGATTGAAGCAGAATATCGGTAGTCTAAAATCACCAATCAACACATCTTAGTAGTATCTCAATTCAAGAGAACTAGGTCCACTATCCATTAGCCAGTAAAATAAATAAAATCAATTCATAAGATTATTTTGTTCTAATAGGGTTAACTGGTTGCTTGTTTCTTTTTGATTGTCAGAAAGTCATCAATATACACTTGTTTTTCCCGCCTTCTCTTGTCTCATGGCCAGAGAGTTTCTGCAGAAGGCATCAAACTAACCTTCAAGATTGACAATGGCAATGAGTACAAGGTCAGTATAATAATGTTAATTGGGTATGATTTTATTTGTTCAAGACCAATTTAGATTCATTTTCTGCTCACACTACTTTTATTTATATTTATGTTTTGCTAATATCCATTTTCCTTAACATTCATATTCTTCTATACATATTGTGTTTACAATAATGTTTTCCTTAATTTAATCTAAGGGAGAGGACCCAGTACCTGAGCATTTTTCAATAGTTGTGATAGTAGTGGTTTATATAGTGCCCAACCCTAATCATGTGGCCCAAAACAAATTTCAGGCCTCAATAAGCCTTTGAAAAGGCACATGTGTATTAGGTTGCGGAATCAACTCACAATTGTCTGATTTAAAAGCTAATCGATGAGATTTCCAACTTAAACCTCTGGAATCTCCCTATAATTGTTAGATTTAGAAAGATCAATGGTTAAGAATTTGCAACTTCTAGACCTAAGACGTTTCATTCACCAATAGCCACCCTCTCCACCGATGGACACCTGTCCTTCATTTTATTGGTGGGACACCATATAATGTTTCCCCGATGCACCATAGTTCCCCCGATATACTTTATGCATTCGATAATTCATGCCCATGGTTATAATTCATTGTTACTTTTGTTGACAACTTGACTCTATCGGTATATCGGGAGAGCACCTTAGGAGTCAGCCCGATAGAGTATTGTTACACCGATACTAGGTTGTGAGCTATTTTCATCAGGCCATCAGTGGAATTGTGATGGGGGTTCCACCGATGAGGCATTGTTAGACCGATGGTATTGAATTTTGTTTGATCCCACAAAATATGGTCCAAATTAAAATATTTAGTCTAAGGAAATCATTCCATGTGGTTTGGAGGGGAAATGTTACCACATAGGTACTATGCAAGGGGCTTTAATCTAAGGGGGCCTAAATTGAATCATTTTTCATGCATGAGAAAATCACTATACTAGAATGGTGAGAAAGGGCTATTTTGGGTTGTTTATAAATAGAAGAGGGGATTAGATAAAACCATCCTTTGATGAAATCCATTTAGATTGAAACCTCCTTCAATATTAGCCTTACCTTAGATCAAAATCCACTTTTTTTTCTTGTTGTAGGTGTTGCCATTGATGTCAACAAAATACAGATTCTTGTAAGTGTTGTCATTAATGGATGGTTGCATGTGATGAAATTAGTGTGATGATAAAAAGTGTTGTGAAGTGTTGTCTGTTGGTTTGTTTTACTGCAACCGGGTTGATCTTCTAATCTACCTATGAAATTGCCAATTCCAATTAAGGGCAACTCGAAGGACTTGGACCAACAAACGAGGATTTTAAGGACCTCCTACACTTTGGGCTCTACAAGACCCAGGAGGGTGATCCCTTAATGTGTTTATAACCTCTGCACCATAATTATAGACAACATTAACAATAATAGATAATCTCACTCAATAGCTCAACATAACGAGATAAAAATGAATACAATTGGTTGTTCATCAATAATTATCAACCATTTGGAGCATGAGATAATCACAACAATACTTCAAGGTAAAAGATATTCATTAATTTCCAATTTGTAGCAAGCTTTGGGTGAAAAAAAACAAATACTGAACCACAAAGAACATATGCAACTTAGATCAGTGCCTTATTTCCATTGGAGGAGTCAAATTCACAAATACCTAAGGGTTTACAATAGATTCAACCCATAGCATATAAGATCTTTGATAATATCACCTTACAATATCACCAATATGTAACCCTAACTCAATACTACTTATCAGATTCTTGTACAGAATGTATCAACCTACAATCTCATTTAAGCATTTTAATTAATTCCTTGAATCAAAGCTAAAATAAGAATTGCACACACCACAACAATGAGATGAACAAAATAACCCTTGATCACTTTATTCAAAATTCAAATACGTTTGTACACAGGAGAGACATGAGCTTGAACTTATCAATTTGATTCAAATGCTAGTACTATTATACAACATTATATCTCCATGAATCCAAAACCTATAACAAAAATGACTTAGAACCTAATTTGCATTTCCTTCGTAACTATCAAACTTTAAGATTTCTCTGTAACTTCACCTAGACTCGACCAAAAATTTCTAACTTGCTAACCCATACTTTTGGCCTCGAAATCCTTCTTATAGAAAATGAAGGAGAAAACAAGCATCAGGCCAAAAAGTACACATGTCACCAGCCAATTGGACTGCTTAGTGACATCTCAAAATTTAGTTACAACTAATATTCCCTTTGGAGAATCTTCTTGTTCTTTTACAATTCCTCCAATCAAAACATTCCAACTCAGGAACCCTTACAACTCACGTTTCTGGCCCCACCATCTCCTGCGTCGTCAAATAAATCCATGTGTCAACATTCCCTTGATATCGCGATCATTAACCATCTTGCAACTCTTGATCATGTGATAGCGGGCAATCGTAGATCTTGATCTTCACCAAACTTGCTCGTGCGAACGGTTGACAACGTTGACTTTAAATGTCGAGCACCTTTTCTATTTAGATTAAAACATCTTCGCCGATTTTAAGCATGTGCATTTTAGATCCGCTTTAGTAGCTCATCAATTGATATATTAAGGTTGGCTTAATATATTAAAACATTCATAATGTTCCTTCGACCTCTCCAAATGTGACAGATGGCACCTTCCCGTGATATCGCGATAGAGTATTGAATGATCGCGATATCACGGGAAGGCACCATCTGTCACATTCAGAGAGGTCGAAGTAACATTATGAATGTTTTAATATATTAAGCCAACCTTAATTTATTAATTGACGAGCTACTAAAGCGGATCTAAAATGCACATGCTTAAAATCAGCAGAGATGTTTTAATCTAAACAGAAAAGGTGCTCGACATTTAAACTCAAAGTTGTCAACCATTTGCACGAGCAAGTTTGTTGAAGATCAAGATCTATGGTTGCCCACTATCACATGATCAAGAGTTGCAAGATGGTTAACGATCGCGATATCAAGGGAATGTTGACACATGGATGATTTTTTTTTTTAAATTGCATTGTTTCGTTGAACCTCCAAAAATGTCCGACGAAAATTTTGTCGTAATGACTTGCCTATTTTGTTGCAAGTTCGACAAACTTCGGTTGTTGATCCGACACTTTGGAAAAGGCATGCCACTTGTGTTCTGGCTACAGTTCATCGCTAGATTGACAAAATGTCTGTCAATATTCTGACAAACACTAGGGTCCTTTTCTGTGGCAGCAATCGACGAAGTTGTGTTGGGATTTCGACATTTTAAAGCTAGTCGGGAAAGCGACGAAAATTATTTCAGTGGTTCATCGGTATGCCGACAATATATTGTCGATATTCCAACAAAAGTTCATCGAAAATTGGAGTCAAATACACTAGTGCCATTTTTGGGTTGGTTGAAGGTATGTGGTGTATGTCTAGGCCCATGTGTTATCTCTCTAGAACTTGTTTTGGGTCTTCCCTTCTTCTATTGGGGATCTTTGGTATCAATGGTTTGTCCCATCTTCTAATCCTTCCTTGGCCTTCCTTTGGTCTCTCATTCTACCTCATGTGGCTTGGGATATTTGGTTGGAAAGAAATAACATAATATTTAGAGATGACTCTCTTCCCCTATTAGGCTTTCTTTTAAGATTTATGCTACCATCAAAGAAAATTCTCTCTCTAAGGTGTCATTTCAGAATGGACCTAAAGGTGTTGTACCTACTTGTGACTCTCTTGTCTCCCAAAATTGGAATCTCCCTTGTGATATTTCTCTTCACTTGAAGAAAGGTAAGGCTTTGTTGGCGTAAGAACTAACACCTCTGGAGTGTGAGTTCGTACGGACAGCTATGCACACTACGTAATGAGTGCTCTTCAAATTAGGAGGGGAAGCTCCCTCGTTGTGCTGGAATGCATGAAATAGAAAACTAAACTAATGTCCTATCTTTTTGTTCTCAGCTGGTAGAGGCACAAGGTTAAGAAAACCTAGAACGTTGCAGCTAAGTATTTTCTGGTTTCGCAGATCATGTAACTACAACTAAGCTAACTTCTTTAATATCTATCCAATTTCCTCAAGAAACAGAGCATGAGGAAATGGAGCAGGAATGTATTGTACGATAAACTCCAGGTGCGGGCTCACAACATGAAGGCAAGGTAGGCGCAACTATTTGCTAATCCGGGAAGAAGTTTATTAAAACAAACAAATGAACGGTAAACCTGGTACAGCTTCACAACATGAAGGCAAGGTAGGCGCAACTATTTGCTTGGCTGAATGAGTCTACTATCACACACATCAAACGATAAGCTTTAAGTACAGTTTCGCAACATGAAGGCAAGGTAGGCGCAACTATTTGCTCTTCTGAATAGGCTTATAATAAACAAAACAAAAAGGTAAGCAACTGGGACAGTAGATTGTATAGACGCAACACGCATGCAATAACGATCAAACCAGCAACCCCATTTAACTAAGATCGAATAAACACTATGACAATAACATGAAGGCAAGGTAGGCGCAGCAATTTATTATAACAGCAATTACTCTTTGAACAGATACAATAATAGCAATACTACAGGCAAGGTAGGCGCAGCATGTATGCTATCAAGCAAAAGTTAAATTACAAATGAGCTTAAAGCTCTTATTTATAGACTTCAAGGTGTAGGCAACCCTAAAATCACCTTGAGTCAACTAAAGTCTTGCAATGCATGCAAGATCTTATTCCTAAACCCTAATTGAATGAAACTATACAGTTAACTGGGAAACTATCATCAGTTAACTGAAACATCTAATCTAAATGGACAAGGTGCAACATGCACGTCCTTATTGAAAGCAAGTCAACTGGAATGCTATCATCAGTTGACTGAAAGATCTAATCTAAACTCCAAGTGTTTGTAGATATTTCCAAGAAAGACATGGCATGCAATGTGTAACAACCAGTTAACTCGGAAAGAAGCCTCGAGTTTAACTCCTGTGTCTAATGTCTATCTTGGAAAAGGTGGGATGCCTTGAACTGAAGTTCACTGACCCTGATCTCGAGCAAGTAACCCCTCCACGAGGTTAGTGACTGCATCACCATCTAGAGGTCGTCACATGTCTCAACTGTCAATTCACTGCTTCTTAGCAACTCAAGCAAAACTGAAAATCTCTGTATACTTAAACTGGCCCTTCACTGGCTGGTAACTATGGCGGCTTTGTAACTGAAGTGATGGCCACTGTTTCCTCTGCAGCTTGATGCTTCTCACGTTTTTCATGCTTTTCTTTATGGAAGAGTGTTGCATGATGAAACTGCGAACTCTTTGGTTGTGAGAAATACATATAGAAACCCAATGGTATCAAACCTCTAAACTGGCCTTGGAAGACAATCAGCTATACGAGACATGAAACCATGTGAACTTGAGTGACTACTCTTGTCAACCTTTCCGATGCGCTTGATACAAATCAATGTCAGCTTTTCTAATGAAATCATGAATTAAGACTGACTTGGTCTTGAATTCGTTCTGCGTGAACTACATCCTGAAAAACTCGCCTGTTGACTGTGAACATGGCTATATTCTGACAACTTCTTCGGAAAACCAAAAATCACTCTAGATAAGGCTAAAAATAGCCTGTCGAAGGGCAATTTTCACAAAATATTCTGAGACGTGGGTTTTGTGTAGAATCAAATTCTAAGATGACCCACAATGTCAGAATTTTGAAAAAATGTGATTTAGGCCCGCATGCAAAAGGTTTTCAGTTAAGATCTGAGGGGTTGTGAGGAGATTTTTCCCGAGAAAATCTGAGATATGGGTTTTGTCCAGAAGATATTTCTAAGACAACCCACAACGTTAGATTCGAAAAATATCGACTTCTACTCCACCATGCAAAGGAATTTCACTTCAGAAAATCAAAGCCTCAAGAATTGATGCTCTGGAACAAATTTTTCTTGAAAATTCTAGCACATGGGTTTTGCTGAGAAAGCAATTCTGAATCAACCCAGATGATTTGTTTTGCCAAAAATGCCAATTCTTCAAACATGTGAGAAAATTTTAAGACGAGAAGATGGAAGAAATCTAGAGAAGAAGAAAGATGTTTTTTAATTTTTATTTATTTATTATCTTCTTCTGTCAAAATCGCCACTCTGCCTTGAATTCTGCTGATGAATCTTGACTTGTACCTGCAAAAGAATATTTTTTATGCCTTCACAACTGACCGCTGAAGAAATTCGCCCAACTCTGGAAAGAATTCACCTCTGCTCAAGCTGGATGAATGAAATGATGAATGCCATGCTTGCATAACTAGAGCAAAATCGTACTACAAAAGCAAGACTGCAAGCTCAAACCCTAACTGTGAAGAAGGAATCCGATTGGCCCTTTACCAGTTGAACTGTTGCTATCTCTGAGTCTTTAGACTAAAAATAATATTTTAATTTTTAACACATGCAAAAAACTAAAAATGGCGCCAATATCTGTCTTTGAAGAAATTCGTCACTTTTCAATGCTCTGCATGCAAAAATATTTTTTTTCATTTTTTTGCCAAAAATAGCATCTTGCTGTGTTCAACACACTTCCCTGATTCCAAAAAGTCAAATTTTGATCTTTTAGGCTTCCATTTGCAAGAGTTATGAGATTTTTAAGAATCTCCTATTTTGTAGCTGACTGCAAAGTTACAACTGACCATGTTCAGCTCTGATTTCTGGTTGACTGACTGAGCCTGCGACTGTGCTGAGATATCCACCGCGAAGCTTGTATGACAAGGATGAAATGTCTGCTGGGAGCAACAACTGCTATGGAGCTCATCTGATACCTTAGAAAATAAGGCGCCTCTGATTAAATTGATGTTTTGACTCCAGACTTAGCCATTTCTTAGTTTTGCCTTCTGATGTTTCAAACTGCCGCTGACAATGAATAATGAACTCCACTGACTGAATAATGGATTCATTGCATGACTAGAAGTATCCTGCATCCAATGACTGTATGTGAGGGATCTGAAAATTGTATTAAGAACCCCAAAAGCATGAGCGCCCCTATTCTGTGATAGCTCAAACACCATTTTGACAAAAGTGTGATTTTCAACTGAACACCATACTTTGACCCTTGATACCGGGAACTGGAATGTTCCGATACGCGTGCCGTCTGTCTTGCTGTATAGTTTGGTCAACTTGCAAGAGATGTTCTTGGAGACGACGAAGCCAGAAAATTGCTTTTAAGGCCTCTAAAAGAAAATCGCCTTTTTCAAAGAAAATAACATTCTTACACTTAGTCGTTTTTGAACTGCCTTCAATCAGCTCTTCTTCACAGCATTATCATCTTGACCTCGCACGTACGAGCATTTGCCAAATCCCGGAGGCTGTCGGCTAGACTCGTTGGATAGCTTGAGTAATTGCACACAAGTCTTGTGAAGACTGTAATTGCAAATAACCCCGTCTGGCAGGCCTAAAGGAGAATCGCCCCTAGCCTACAGCTGTGCAGCTTTGTGTAGCTACGCTTCACCATCCTCTGTTTTACGTGCTCGGTAGGACCTCTGTCACAGTTACTCAGAATATCGGATCGTCTTGTGAACGGATACACTGCAAAGCTGGACTGAGCTGGAAGAGATCTCAGGAAGACCTCAATTGCAAATTCATCCATCAAACAGGTCTTATTCAGGATCGCCCCTGGGCTACAGGGGAGCGGATTTGCATTCTACAAAACTTCATCTGACATGTATCTTGCTTGCAATTTCCACTTCCACCGCCGATAACCGGATTTCTGTACTGGATACGCTTTCGCTTGATAGCTCGTTGAAAAGCCAAACTAATTCTGCAAAGGCTGAAACCATCAAAACACACATGCATCTAGATCTGGGCCTTCAAAAAGAAAATCGCCCTTGGGCTAGAAGGGAGCGGATTTGCATCTCTAGACTGCCTCCTTGATGAAAACACTCTTCGTAACCTCTGCTTCTGTCTTCGTTTGCCGGAGTTCTGTAACTCGGATAATCTTGCTTCATGGCTAATCGGAAAGCCGACTGAAAACTGAACATAATGAATGTGTTCTTAATCCAAAACACTCCAATCTTGACCTTCAAAAGGAAGGGCGCCCCTAGGCTACAGGGGAGCGGATTTGTTTTGAATTCATTGATTTTCACCATTTTATGCTTTGCAAACGCTGTATCCATCCCTGCGGTTGACCATGTCGAAGCGTTGTGACTGCTGAGGTGTGTGGATGACTATACTTCATCATTTTCACATGTACGGACACTATAAAGTTGATTTGCACGTTGATTGCGCAAGTGTCTACTACGTTACATAGTGAAAAGTTCCCAGACTTAGAATATTTTAGCACTTTTTGCCAATCTGAAAATCCCCTCCATCAAAAAGCATTATTTCCAACATCTTTTATCGTAGAGCGTTCCTCTTTGAGTTTCAGGCTTAGATATTGACACCTGGTACTGGCCAACTGCCATTGATGACCCCGAAGATCCTAACTTTTCTCCTAAAAAAGTGAAAACTACCCACCAGCCTTAAACTGACTTTTAACTGAAACTGACTTCACCACTGTGATTGTGATGTGAAATAAGCCAATCAAAATTAATTTCATCCAATTCTGACAAGTTCCTATTTTTTAGGGTTTCGGGCTAAAAATAGATTTCAAAAACCCTAATTTTCAAAATTTTCAAATTTTGCCAGTATCTTCCTGGCATCACACTGACTAAAAGCCCATACTTTATTTGCCCGAAAATTGAGTTTTGACCCCACTTTTACAAGGTTTAGACCATTTTAAGCGAAATGCTTTAATGAAGCAAAAATTTCGGTTTGGGTACAACAGGCTTCTAGGAAGGATGTTGTTTGGCAAGCTCCTCCTATTGATTGGGTTAAAGTCAATTTTGACGAAGCTAAAAAAGGGAATCTAAGACTTGATGGTTGTGGGGGAGTGTTGCGTGACTCTAATGGTAGGTTTGTTCCCATGGTGGCGCTCCCTTTTGGAACTGAGATAAACCACTTTGTGGAAGCATTGGTAGCCTATCATGGTCTAAAACAAGCTCGGTCTAAAGGTTTCAGGAAGGTATGGCTTGAAGGAGATTCATTAAATGTTATAAATTTCCTTAAAAGGATTAACCCTCCTTGTTGGTATATTGAATCTATCATTATTGATGCTTTGATATATTAAATACCTTTAATCAATCTTTTATCTCTCATATTTATCGCAAGGGTAATGGGTTAGCGAACAAGTTTGCAAACTTTGGGTTTCTTGATCCTAGAGTGTGGGATAGGATAGATCCCCTTTCCATTGATATTGAAACTATTGTCAATCATGAAATGCAAACTATTTAGGGAGGAGGTTTCCTTTATGATTATTTCATGTCACATGTTGATTCTTATGTGTAATATCACATCACAGTGTGATTTTCTTGAGGTGAGCTCTATTCTTATTAATGATTTTATAACTATCTGAAAAGAGTTGCATTTAAAGATAATGATGATTCTCAGTCTTTTGGTACTTCCACACAGATTTTGGGTGTCTATAGAGCCTTTTCCTTCTTGAGGTTTCTTCTCTTATGCATTTTTCTCCTGAAGTTGTGGCTCTAGTCTACGATCAAAATGGGTGGCGAAAGAAATAGAATTGATCCTATCTCTTGTGATGCTACTAAGAGCAATAAGAAGATATGGGGCCTTTTCGAGGAGGGTGGTATTACCCCTTATATTGAAAATATCCATGGCTTTGATCTTGTGGTGTCGTAGGCCTTTGCTAATGGCTGAAAAAATAGGGTGCTAAGGGTGTTTGGTCTGGATTTCAACATCACAGAGGAGTTGATAGGAAGCATTACAGGCTTGGAAATTGATGGTAGAAAGGTGTTTAGAGATAAAAAGAAGTCCAATGCTGCCATGACATATTTCTTCAAGAGGTAGGAAAGGGAACAAATGTAGAAGGCTAAATGTGGCAGCTTTGATCAAAGTTCCATAAAACCCATATGGGGTGATCTAGTTGCGGAGATAATGAGGTACATAACCCTGGATGGTAGATTTTTTGTTCTCTTTGGTTACCATTTTATGTTATTAAACCATTTTAGACATAAAATGAGGGTGTTGTTTCCATATTATTTGTTGGCTTCTTTAGAAAATGGTATTAAGGATTTTAAAAAGAACCCCAAGAATCCCATTCTTCATGAGGGTTTAATTTTTCTGATTGGAGATTATACTAAGTCTTTTACCATTCCAGAAGAACCCAAGAAATTTTCTAAAATTCATTCGAAATAGTTGAATTCTGGTTGTGATACCAGTTCTGAGTTTGAGGAAACTAAAGAAGGGTTGGACAAATCCATGGAGGTGCTCTCGGAGCCCCCTGAGGAATTTTGATCTTAAGCTAAAAAATAAGGTGATAAAATCCCAGCATCCCTCTTGGTCAGAAGGGTACCTTACTGGTAGCGAAGAAGATAAGATTCCTACTGTCTTTTCTAAGACTCAGAAGGTTAAGAAAGGAAAAATTTTGGCCCTTGGTATTGAGAGAAATAAGAAGTTGAAGGATAAGGGTGAGGGCCTTTCTTTTGATAAGAAGTTGAAACCGGCTGCGGATGATGAAGCTTGTGAGGAGGTGGATTCTCCTGTTTCAGAGAAGAAGAGGAAGAAGCAGCTGCATGGTGGTAAGAGTTTGAAGAAGGCCAAGGGTAAGGAGTAGTCTAGTGATAGGAAGAATTGGCCATAGGAGGAAGACCTTTATGGGAGTATGAATGATGAGCACCAATTATCTGTTGATAAGGGCTTTAAGGAGGAAAAGAAGTTGGGAAATTTTTATGGTGTGCCTGCTAAGGTGGAGAATCCCAAGCATAAAATTAAGGTCCCTGATGGTGTCTATTCTCTCAATAAAGGTAAAGAGGTCTTGTAGGAAGTGCAGGATACTCAAGATTCTCTTGAGGATAATTTGATTGATGAAAGTGACACCTTCAATTGCAACCATGAAGAATTAATAAATGTATTGGGCATGTCGAAGGATGACTTGACCATCTTCTTCAAAATTTTCAAATGGCTATTTAATGAGCTAAATCTTACCAATGTCAAGGTTTATTCTTTGGTTAATAATGTTGGGGCTAAAATTGATTCTCAAGAGTCTTCTATTCCGGACTAGGTAAATCAATTGTTTGATGTTCTAAAGATGGTTACTAACGAGATGCTAAAAATGAAGAGGGACTTTGAAGACAGAGTCTCGATCCTGGAAGAAAAAATGTCCAAGGCCTATGAGAATCTTGAAACTGTGGTCAAAGTCAGTCAGTTAGCTCTCCACAATAATGTTGAGGGTCTTCAATTCCTTAATGAAAAGGATAGACTATGGAAAGGTGACTTCAGGTGTGCTAAAAGAAGCTACTGGTTTGGTTGATCTCCCCAAAGACACTAAGGGGGAGGAAAATGATAAGGTCCCCTGCACCCGCACTCACAACAAGACTAAAAAGAACTTGGGGGTTCCTGTTAAGGAGGTAGTTGAGGTAATGGATATGCACGAGATCTTGAATCAACTAATATTTTGCAAAGTCTATAATTGCATGTTGGTTCTATCCTATTTTTTGGCTAGTTTTTGGCTTTTTTTTTTGTTGATGGTAGGTTGCTTATTTTGTTTTGATTATCTTTAAAAATAGTGGCATTTTTTGTATAGGGTTTCGGGGCCCCTTCAAAATCTGCTTTTTCTATAATAGAAAACCTAAAGGAGATTGGTGATTTTGGTAAAATTCTAATGAATGGATCACAAGTAACTACTAAGGTTTTTCCTCCTCATTTAAAAGACTAAAACAAAAATTAAAAGGAATAAAGGAAGGCTAAAAGCAGATGTGGGAATAGATCCGAAGATAAGAAGAGAAACAAGATCAAAAGAAACAAATAAGAAAGTAGAAAGTGGAGAATAAAAAACTCTAGAGATGTCTTCCTTCAGAAGAAACAAAAAATGAAAATCCTCTCTTGAAATATTAGAGGGATGAACAATCTTCACAAGAAAATGTTGCTTAAGAACTACATAAAAGAAAACAAGGTGGATATAGCTCTTACTCAAGAATCTGAAATGAATATTTTTTTTGAAATGATAGCCAAATAGAATTGTTGTTTGCTAAGTTTGGTACTAGTGATGTTGAAGGTGCTTCAAAGGGTTTGATCACCCTTTGGAACCCTTTGAAACTAAAAGAGAATGAAATTCATAGTTCTAAAATCTACATTTAATTTTTTTTACTAAAAATAGATACTAAAGGAGAATGGAACCTAGTTAGTATTTATGCCCCAAATCTAAACTAGAGAGAAGATCCATATGTTGTTGGTGAATTCAACTCTCTATTGGTTTCTTTTGAGAAAATTCACAAAGTATGTTACATCTAACATATTTTTGGCTAATACTAGTGTAATGGACATACAACTTCATATTTAATTAAGCTAACAACACCATTCACATCAATTTCTTCTATCCACATTACTTAAATAATTTCTAATTATTTAATTAATTTATCAATTTTTTTCCATCCCTATTAATTAAATAATCTTTTGAAAGTGATTGTTGAGTTTTTCATGGACCAACTAGGACTTGAACACATGACTTTCCATTTATTGCTAGAGTGCTCTACCATTAAGCTATTGGCCCCTTTGTAACTGATCTTTCTTTGTTTGGATGTTGCTTATTTCCAGCACTTTAATCATTTTATTTACTTACAAAAATATATTATTTTACTTTACTTTAGAATTATTTAAAATTGATTAAATTATTTTATTTATATTATATATATATTGATAGTGTTTTAGTTTTTATTTACATGATTATTGCAAAATTAATCTTTAATTAATATGTTAATTAAAATATATTTATATGAGGAAGTATCAAAAAAATGAAATTATATGATATTATTTAATTAACTACAATATAATATAAATACAATATATTTATAATATAAAAAAATATTTATGTCAAGAAAAGTAACCTAAAATGACAACAAGGGGTGGAATACAATAGAATAAATATATTAACAAAAATAAATAGAAAATAAATAAATAGTGGACATACTAAAATAATAATCATAAAATATTAACAAAAATATATGAGACAAATAAATCTCCAATATAAAAATGATTAAATAAAGTTAGAGAAGAATGAAAAAGACACATACTTTTAAACGCAAAAAACAAACAAAATTTAAAAAAAAAGAAAAGAAGTACAAGTATAATTTCATTTCAAATATAATTTTAAACTTTGAAAAACTATTTTTTCATAAAAATTTAAATGATCATCTATTCACATTTTTTAAATTTTCAATTGAACATACATTCTTAAAAGTAAAGGAAAAACTTTATTATCACTTTACACATGATAGGTGAATGGATTTTCACTCACTTAAATGAATAACTTTTATAAGCTCCAATTTGTCTATAATAAATGTGGTCTTCATTTTTATTTCTTTAAGAAAAAAGGTGAAAATGTTTATTAATTTAATAAAATGTATTTTTGATAATTGAGATTTTGATAGTTTAATAATTTTGAATTTTTTTGATAAGATTTCATGCTTTCAAAAATGTTATGATATGTTCTATACTATTGAATTTACTTCAATATGAAGAATAAATATATGAAATGTATCTATACTAGCATAATTATCTTAATTGCATCTATATTGTTATTGTTATTGAAAATAGATAAATGTCTTTAAATAGAAGTAATTAAGATATCTATGTCAGTTATATTTATGATTAAAAAATATATGATTATAATATAATTTGAATGATAAATTTAATGAAAGATAAACACTTTTTTTCTATTGTTAATTTATAATTGATAATTTATTCAATAATGAAATTTTTTGAAATGAGGGAGGTTATTTTAACCTGTACACCACCCTGTGTTCAAGTGCTGCAGCTGTGACAGGTTGGCCATGGAATCAGGGAGGTTATTTAAACCTAAGCTCGGCAGCTGTGTCAAGTTGCCAATGAAATCAGGGAGGTTATTTAAAATTCTACACCATTTCTATGTTCAAGTGCTGCAGCTGTGACAAGTTGCCAATAGAATCGTGGAGGTTATATAAACCTGTACACCATCCTATGTTCAAGTGTTATAATTGTGACACGTTGCCAATGAAATCAAGGAGGTTATTTAAACTTCTACACTCTCTTATGATCAAGTGCTGCAGCTGTGACAGGTTGCCAATAGAATCAGAAAGGTTATTTAAACCTCTTCACCCTCCTACGATCAAGTCCTCCAACTGTGACAGATTATCTAAACCTTCACACCCTCCTATGCTCAAATTCTGCAGCTGTGACAGATTGCCAGTGGAATTAGGGCAGCTATTTAAATCTGTACACCCTTCCAAGTAAAAGTGCTGCAGCTGCGACAGGTTGCCAATGGAATCTTATTTAAACTTACACCTCTCAAATACAAGAGCTGCAGCTGTGACAGGTTGCTAATGGAATTAGGGAGGTTATTTACACTTGTACACCCTTCCAAATAAAAGTGTTGCAGCTGTTGCAGGTTGCCAAAGGAATCAGGGAAGTCATTTAAACCTTTACACCTTTTTGTGTTCACGTGCTGCAGCTGTCACAGGTTGCCAATGGAATCAGGGAGGCTATTTAAACCTCTACACCCTCCTATGTTCAAGTGCTGTAGCTGTGACAGTTTGCCAATGGAATCAGGGAGGTTATTTAGATCTCTACACCCTGCCATGTTCAAGTGCTACAGCTATAACAGGTTGCCAATAGAATATTGAAAGTTATTTAAACCTTGCCAATGGAACCAGGGAGGTTATTTAAACCTCTACACCATTCTATTTTCAAGTACTGCAGTTGGTTGCCAGTGGAATCAGGGAGGTTATTTAAGCATCTACGCTATTTCAAGTCTAAGTGTTGCAGTTGTATATTAAGAAGTGAGAATAGGGGGAGACAGAAAGGCTGTACAGCAATGCTATTGCAGAATCTTCAATTGTCAAATTATTTCTCTAATCATCTCAATAGCGAAGAGAAATTTTCCTTCAATGGTCAGATTCTGCAAAATGAACATAGCGAAGACAAGATCTGTACTGCATTTCAAGCATTGCTTCCATTGAGTCGAAGGCGAGAGAAATTGATGTTGTTGGATATGGGGCTTAAATGGCTAGTGTCCCATAGCCGGGTAAGCTCTTTTTCCTTTTTAGCAATATTTCACCCCATATCTCGTCATCAATCTTTATCGATGACTTCATCGAAAGATTAGATAAAGCATTTCCAGAAAATGTTTGGATATTTTTTCTCTTCTCCAATAAAGGAGCAAGCAATGTCCATGGATATTTCCTTTTTCTCATCACTAAGAGCACTATAACTGACATAAAGCCTTCCGTGAAGTTTTGGATACCTGGTGATGTTGTTAAGAGCTTCCATCAACAACCTGTTTAAAAGGATTCAATTACTTCCAATGAAAGAGGATACCCCTTACAAGCTTCCACTATTTTTTTGGACCGATCTTCGTAATTTTGACTTGGAGATGCTTTGAAAAAAGTGTGCAAAGTAAATAACTGGAGACCTTCATTTATCTCCAATCCATTCATCTCGTGGATGCATTCGGAAACAACATTGAGGCCAGGGGCCAGACAATCCCCAACCAAAGCATCCAATCGTTCAACAACATCCACATCATCCAGAATAAACAGCACACGTTTTTCTCCCGAGTGTTCTCTGAACAAAGATATGTCCTTGTCAACACTGTGGATTGTTCCATCATATTTGATTAAATTTCAAGAATTTGTTTCTGCAAATTTGTAAGGCCTGTCAGCAGCAGTGGTGCGACTGCAGATATTAGATACAAAGGAAGCAGCTTCAAGGTCAGCATAAACTTGATTGTACACGGCAATGGCAACTGTGGTCTTGCCAATACCACCAATACTCTATATTCCAACTTTAACTACCTTATCCATTGAATCGAGATTTAATATCTGAATGAGAGATGCTTACCAACTTGTAATGGGACTCTGTCTAATGACTTAAGAGTGCGTTTCAAGATCTATTTTTATAGAGTAGGAGGTCTTATGAAGCAAAACAATCATGTTACAGGATTAATTGAATTTTTTTCTTAAAAACAGCAGTCCTTATCTTTTAAGATCTGCAGAATTTGAGTGGGTGAAATTGAGGTGGGGCTAAAAATTGCCCCTATAGCTTAGAAATTTTTCCTACCACTTGTCAATCATCTGAAATTTTAAATTCCTCTCAAAAAATAAGAAAGAAAATTATTTTTATTTATTAATTTTTATTAAAGTATTATAATTCATTCCTTAAATTTTGAAGCTTAAAACTTTTAAAGTGAATTCTACTATTAAATTCATGAGACCACTAGCTTTAAAATATTCTTAAAAAATGTCAACAACACCCACTAAATTGTTTTAGAAGCCCCCTCCATAAGACCTTACCCTTAATCAGATCATTCACCACCCTCTTCACTGTCTTATTGAGAAATATATTTTGTCAGTTGCACTGGCATTGCAAATAAACATTTGCTCCCTTTTGAGAAATTTATTTACAAAGCCTAGCTATTATAAATGACATTAAAACTGTGATTTGGGCATATTTTTTGTTATGAATTTATCACAAGTGTTAAAATTTTGTTTCTGTGAAAACTAAAGATGATTGATAATAAAATAAATGTGCAAATTATATTCCAGATTTGTGTAAAAGATGGAACAAGCCCAGTCGTTGTCATCATGATGCAGAGCTCTGCATCTTCTCTTTGCAGATAACCTTTTAGCAATTCCAAAACTGTAGATGTTATCTCAGAAGATGTTTTGATGGCCCTCAGATTCTAATAATTGAATTTTAGTGTGTGATGTATTCAGTTGTTTGGAAGACAAACTAGAAACAGACTGCTCTGCTCACTATATAATCAAGACACTTTGTAATTTTTTTCATCTTTTCTCTGCTGATTTAGAAGCTATTAAAAGAAAAACAATTTATTTTATTCCTTTTTTCTTACGCTGAAGAATATTTTTCTGAGTATAATATATGCTCTAAATGCAGAGTGGAGGGCCAGGCTGGATTTTAGCACTTGGAAGGCAGGAGTCAAGAAGCACTACCTTGAGCAGAGCAACTCAGGATCTTCCTGCGCCTAACCCCATGTTGTAGACTGTAATCACTAATTCAAACCTCAATGTCTTAATTAGGCATGTTTTACACCTAACATTTTTTAAATTATAAATCAGGATGATTACTAACTAGCAGTACAGTACTTAGGCTACTTAGGCTGGGACTCTAGCTGCTATGCAGCCCCCTTGTTTTCTCTTATTGTTTATGCACGTATATTTGTAGTTTAAAAGTAGGATACAAAATTTCATTCCATGAGCAATGGAAAATATTTCTTCTATTCTCTTCCCAAGGTGATGATTCCACTCCATTAAAACTAATTGCACTTGCCGCCATAAATACAAAGGAATTTGATTACATATCATACTCAAAATATTGAACAAGAACCCATTAAATTATCATAAAAAAAGAAACTTCATTGAGTACATATTGATCTAAGAAAACTGTTTCGTTGCAAAAGATATTACACCCAACTTTAAAATCAGTCATCGGACAGTAAGTGTTGGTTGTCTGCAGGCATGACCACCCTTTGCAACTCAGACATCTCAAGGGACAAAGGAAGACAGCCCTCATGTGGCATAAGCAAATGGGATGGCACGCCTTCATTAGGGAAATATAGATTTTCATAAGTCAAGGAAGACCAGTCGTTGCCATCTTGCATACATCCATCATTTGAAGAAGAGCCCATTATAGACTGAGCGTTAAAATCTACTTGCTCACCCCACGTAGCTGGTTGATAAGGTTGTTCCTGGGACATTAGTTCAGCCTCTATTTCATCTAGGGCCTTGTTCCTAAATTTCATTGGTTCTTTCTCTTGTAAAACCTGAACGATCTTTTCCTTGAATCCTTTTAGTGAATCACTAAACTCTCTCAGTTGGTTCAGTTCTAAATCTTCAATGTCTCTTCTCCACCATGAATCCACTTGTTCATTTCTTTCTTGTCTTCTAAGCTTCTCTTTGCATTTCTTTTCTGCAGCTAGCTCCCTCAGTATGGAGTTGTATTGTTGTTCTGATCTCCAAGATTTTTGAACTTTCTTATCATTTACTTGAACTGGAATGTTTTGATACTTGTCAACCACAAAATCAATGTCAGGACTCCCAAATGTGAAGGCCTTCCCTGCTGGAGAATAGACTATGATTGCAATCTCTGCTCCACACAATATGGATAGTTCACTGGCCTTTTTAATGACACCCATCCTTCTTTTAGAAAAGCATACCTGCCTGGCATTTGGGTTCTCTATTCTTTTTATTGGAATTTTTACCTTGCCCATTCTTGCACAGTCCTAAACATCAAAACCAGCTAACAGTACATAAAAACTCAAAACAGCTATAAATAATAGATGGATATAAAGATCTCTAGTTCACACTAAAATAATATATACCAAAGAAACATAATTCTAGCAGAATTGTTAGGGTTTTAAATATTCGAAAATTAAAATTGTTTTTGTCATTACATCTTTCAATAAAATTTATTTATGCATGGTCTCAAACCTCTGATAAATGATTGCAATTCAAATCCATACCTTCGATGCTGAAATATTTTGTGCTTGAGAGTTGGATTCTGTGCTCAGAAATAATTTCAATTAACTTCTGCAAATTCTCATACCTAAATTTACTCAAATTCGAACTTTCAAAATACACAAGAAAACCCTCCAAAACCTATATTCAATAAGCGTTATGGAATAACAATGAAAGCCTTAAGCCTGCATGCTCTTTAAGATAGGAATTTGAAAAAACAAAAAAACAAAAAGGTGATAAACCCAATTTAGAAACAAAGCAAATGAAAACGGCAACAATCATGCTGGATCTTATCTCTCATTCTTACATCTAAACTCTTGCTAAATAAGAATAGCGTAAAAGCAGTCAACTAAGGTGGAGTATGATGAGCTATTAGAGCTTCATTAAATCTACTCAAATTCATTTTGTTTGGCGCCCATAAGATTACAGAGCCAGCATATCTAAAATAATCCTTATAGAGACTGCGAGATTATCCTGCCTCCATGGGTTTCAGGTATTTTAAAATGGAAAGCCCGTGGTAGCATATAATATATTGAGCGGGGAGGATATATATATAATATGTTCTAGAATTTGTATAAATAAGTTGATAAATATTAATTTTTTAAATAATATATATAAGTTTAAAAATTCTCAGTAGTATCATTTTTCAAAAAATAATTTTTTTAATGATTAATAATTTTTTATACATATATATTTAAAATATTTTATTTACAATTTTAATATTAAATTATTTATTTATCTTAAAAATATAATTATATCACTAGTGTCAAAATTTTATGAAAATAAATTATTTCAATAATTTTAAATATTATTTTTAAAATAAATAAAAACAAAACAAATTATTCATTATTAAGGAGAGATTTATTAATTTAAACTATTCCAATTACACAAATGGATAACTAACTTATATAACCTAATATTAATCTATATAGTATACAGGAAGATATATCATTTTCAAAACATGTTTTTAAATTATATTATTATTTTATTAATATATGTATAATATACTATTATAATTACTAAAATATTATTATATTTTTAATTTAATTACATTATTATTAATATTGGTATTATTTGATTATTAATATATATATAATATTACTATTATATTATTGTTAAAATTAACTTATAATTATTATAAAGTAAATATTATATTAATTTTTAATTATTTTCTTACTAGGTCTAGGGTTAGTGTTAGGGTTAAGGTTAGGTGTAGGCATAGGATTAGATTTAGGGTTATGATTATGGTTAATGTAGGTGATTAATAAAAGACAAATATTTAATTGAATAATAAGAGTGTTGAGGTTAGGGTTACAATTATGGTTTATGGTTAGGGTTAAGATTAGATGAGGGTTATGATTATGGTTTACGATTTAGGATTAGACGTAAGCTTAGTTTATAGGGTTGGGGATACAAGCAGGGGTTGTAAATGGATTTGGGTTATGGTTGGGGTTAGGATTAGGGTAAGTGTTAGGGTTAAGAGTAAGCTTGGGGTTAGGGGTAGGGTTAGGTTGTGTGTTTGGTTTGGCGTTAGGTTTGGGATTATAGTTATGGTTAGGGATAAGGTTTAGGTTAATCTCTAAATTTAAGTTGTAGTTGATTGTTTTCCCACAAGAAATAATTAAAGAGTTGTTTTTTTAGTCATCCATTATAGCCAACTATGAACTAATCTTAAATCTAGACCTTTTCTTGAAACCTAACATCCTAACTCTAACCTAACCCTAACCCTAACCCTAATCATAAGATTAACTCACACCCTAACCTTAACCCTATCCCTAACGATAAACCTATCCCTAGCCCTTACTTGAATAGTAAACCATAATTTTCTCATTAATGTAACTTTAACCCTAACATTTTCTCAAAACCCTAACCTTAACCATAACCCTTTTTGGCACAACCCTAAATATAAAAATAGCTCTAATTGTAACCCTAATCCCATCTCTAATCCCAACCATAACCATAACACTAACTATAAGTCTAAACCTAACCTCAAACCCTAAATCCTAAACCCTAATCTAACCCTAATCCTAAGCCTATTTCTCATAACCTTAACCCAAAAACTAAACCCTAAACCATAATATTAACCCTTAGCTTAACTCAAACCACAAGGGTAACCCTAACTCTAAACCTAACCCTATCCCTAATATAACCCTAACCCTAATCTGACCCTAATTTTATTTATCTTCGTTCCCTAATCCTTATTTTATTTCTCATAACCCTAAATTTAACCCTAACCCTAACTCTAACACAAACTATAAATCCTAATCCCAATCCTAACCCTAACCCTAATCCTAACCCTTATTCTATTTCTCATAACCTTAACTTCAACACTAACCCAAACCATAATCACAATCATAATTGTAAACCTAACCTTAAACCCTAAACCCTAAACCATAATGGTAACCTTAAGATTTTCCTAACCCTAGCCATAAATCATAATCCTAACCCTAACCTAACCATAACCCTAATCCTAACCAAATCCATAATTATAACATTAACCCTAACTTTGACACTACCCATAATCCTAATCCCAACCCTAACCCTAACCCTAACCCTAAGCTTAACCTCTTTCTTAACTCTAATTGAAACTTTAAACCTAAACCTAACCCTAAATCTATTTCTCATATCCTTAATCATAACCCCAATCTTAACCCTAACCAAATAACCTTAATCTAAAACCCTAACCCTAATCCCAATCATAACCATAGCTGTAAACCATAAACACTAATTGTAACCCTAAACTAACCCTAATTTTAACCCAAACTCTAACCCTAACCATAATACTAACCCTAACCCTAATTCCAACTCTATTCCCAACACTAACCCTATTCCTAACCCTAACCCTAACCCTGACCATGACCCCAAACCTAATGTAAAACTGAACCCTAACTCAACCCTGACCTAACCCTTAATGCTAACCAAAACCCTAATCATAACTTTAAAACCTAATCGTATTCCCAACTCTAATCCCCAAAAAAACCATGAATATTAACCCTAAATTGTAAACCATAAGCCCCAATCATAACCCTAATCAAAAACCATAATTGTAATCATAACCTAATTGTAATTGTAACCTTGTTTCTCATTACTCTAACACTAAACCTAACCCTAACCCTAACCCCAACCTTGACCCTATACCATACCCACAACCTAAGTCTATCCTTAATGTTACCCTAAACCATAATAGTAACCCTAAACAAACCATAATTGTAACCCTATTTCTCATAACCCTAACCCTAACCCTAACCCTAAACCTATTTCTCATAGAAGTAACCCTAACCTTAACCCTAACCAAATCCCCATCGATAACCCAAAACCCTAACCCTAACCATAAATCTAACCCTAGCCCTAACTCTAGCCTAACCCTAACCCTAACCAAATCCTTAAACATAGCCATAATTGTAACCCTAACACTAACCATAACCATAACCTGTATTGTCCCCTTTTCTAAAAATAACAGTTACTATTTTGAGTAAACCTACAGATAAATTAGGTAATTTAGATTTTCAAGATAAATTTATTAAATCAATTTTTGGGGATAAATTAATATTTATTTTTAATTTATTTTCATGGATCCAATTTGGGCATTGACATTTGGGAAGAGTTATCTTGGAGCATGTTTTGGCTAAAAATGCATATTTAATTACTTTTGACAATAGTTGTCATAAAAGCAAATCTTTTTGGGAAATGGCTAATTTCATGGAGGCTAATTGGGAAAGGAGTTACAAAATCATGAAAAGAAAGATTCCTTCCATTTTTTCATAGATTTTGGGTGCCCAAGAAGCTTCATGAAGAAGGCAACACATATGAAATGCAATTTCTCAACTTTTTGGATTCATTCATGCATAATTTCCTTCATAGGTTTATGTTATTCTTATAAGGATGATAAACTGAGGAAGAGAAATCCAAGGTTGGTAACCCAAGGAGTCTGAGGCTTGAAAGTAGTGGTCTTGATGGTCTCTAGGAGCAAATTCAGTTCAGAGTCTGGCAGTGAGCTTCAATGACATAGTTTCTAGTTTCATCTTTCTAGTAGTTTGCATGTATTTTCTAGAGATCGTATTTCTAGTTTGTATTGGTTTGGTTACAACAAATAAAAAAATAGAGTTTTATATCGGATTGTATTTTTTCTACTATGAGTTATAGAGCTTAAACTATTTGTTGGTGTGTTAATTAGTTCCTTTTTGAAGCCCATTTTGGTGAGCAATCACATAAGACATTTCATATTTTGCTTCAGTTTTGGGTTTGTTGTAATATGTTGTTTATGACAACCATTTTGATGTTATATTTCAGTAATATTAGATATTTACCTTCATACTTTAGCTGCTTTCAATTCTAATTTATTTTGGCACAATATTTTGCATACTCGATTTCACTATTTGGAGTAAAATTGCATGTTCATGTGGAAAAATCATTTATTTGTTTAAATTTGAAATTCTTTTGTAGTAAGGGACATTACATAGCCCTAACACTACCCCTAACCCCAACCGTTACCCTAACTCCTACTATAATCATAACCTTATCCCTAACCAAAACCCAAACCCATAAGTATAACCCTAGTCCCAACTCTAATCCTAATATTAACCCTAAAACCCTAATCATAACACTAACATAACCTTAACACTAATAAAATACCATAATCATGACCCTAACCTAACCATAATTGAAACCTTATTTTGCATAACCCTAACCCTAACCTTAAACCTAATTCTAACCCTAAACCTAATCCTAACCCTAACCAAATCCCTAACAATAACCCTAACCCTAGCCCTAACACTAACCCTAACCCTAACCCTAACCAAATCCCTAACTACAACCATAACCTTAACCCTAATAGTAACCATAAACATAACCATAACCCTAACCCTAACCTTATATCTATTTCTCATAACCCTAACCAAATCCCTAACTTAATCCAAAACCCTAATCCTAATCCCAACCCTAATCACAATCATAACTATAACTCTAAACCTAACCCTTAACCATAAACAATAATTTTAAACCTAAACTAACCCTAACCCTAACCATAACCCTAATTGTAATCTTAAATTATAATCCTAATCCCTACTATATTCCTAATACTAACCCTATTCCTAACCCTAACCCTAACATTGATCTTGACCCTAATTTTGACGTTAAAATGAACCCTAACTCAACCCTAACCTAATCCTAACTCTAATCCTAACCAAAACCCTAATCGTAACCTTAAGCCCTAATTATATCCCCAACAATAACCTTTACTATTAACTTAACCCTAAATTGTAAACCATAAGACCTAATCATAACCCTAATCTATACCTAACCCTAACATAAAATAATAATCATAACCCTAACCTAACCCTAATCCTAACCTTATTTCTCATAACCCTAGCACTAAACCTAACCATAATCATAACCCTAATCCCAACCTTGAACCTAAACCATACCCACAACCTAACCCTATCCTTACCCTAAACCCTAAACCCTAGTCATAACCCTAACCTAACTCTAACACTAATTGTACCATAACCCTTTGTAATTGAACCCTAATTGTATTGTAATGATAATTGAAAAGTAAACTTAACCCTGACCTAATTCTATCTATAACTCTAACCCTAACCCTAATCTTAACTCTAACCTTGATCTTAATTATAACTCTAACCATAACCCTAACCCTAACCTTGACTACTACATAGCTCTAATACTAACCATAACCCTAATTGAACCCTAATACTAATTCTAACCCTCATTATACCATAAATGTAACCCTAACCCCAAGCTTTATCAAAATTCTAGCCATATTTGTAACCCTGATTGAACCATAATTGTAATTGAAATATGTGTAATTAAATAGTAACTGAACCGTAACCGTAACCCTAACCTAAAATAAAGCCTAATCTAATTTGTAATTCCAAGATTTATCATAGAACCATAACCCTTAGGCCAAACCAAATCTTTTTCCTAGAACCCTAACTGTACGTGCAATAGAACACTTAACCTAAACCATAAATTAAACCTAACCATAATAGTAACTTTTAACCTAATTGAACCGTAAGCCTAATTGAACAACTATAATGAAGAGGTTTTTATGAACCTTAAAAAATTTGCCAACCCTAATTGCATCTGTAACTATAACCCAAGCTTTATCATAACTCTAATGTCACATCGAAGTCAAAAAGACTATTTCACGTGCTCATTGGTGGAGGATGTAGAAAAATAAATGGAGGCAATTTCCTTCATTTTACGACAGGGAAGAATGTACATTTAATAGGAATAGGGCAGGTATGGAAAGGATGGTCACAAGGCATGGCACCCTTGTCCACATATGACAATATTTTGTGAATCACATGGAAAAATAAACCCCACCACTACCTTAAAACTCTCATGACCCCTGCATTAGGGGATACACACACAAATTGAGTCAAAAAAATTAGAGAGAGAGTAAAGGGAAAGAAGAGATGATAGAGGGACATGAAGAGAGGGAAAAATAAATCATTTAGAGGAGGAAGTAGATATTGCAGGGCATGAGAAAATGGCATACAAATATGTCATTAAACCCTCATATGACCTTCATAAAGGGAAACATTAAGAAGTCAAAGGTAGATCTTTCTCCTTAGGATGTGAGTAGCAGAGGTTGATAGGAAAAAAATCAAGTAGATCAGGGAGATTGATAGAGAAAAAGGTTGCATGAGGGTGATTAAGGGGGAGGCATAATTTAGTGCTTGGTGTGATAGATGGAGGTGTAGAAAACCATACTCCACAATATTTGACAACATCCTCTCTAAATACAAAGAAATGGGAGATTTTAAATGTGCTAGGGACGTCTCATAAAGCATAAATGGTAGAGGATATTTGTCAGAGGGTGTATAAGTGGGAGAAAAAACAAAGAGAAACATGAGAATGATGGTGTACAGGGCTACAAAGAAGAGGTTGGGTGAGATTGGAGGGAATTCCAAAGCATGGCACAGTTATTAGAAGGCACTTGAATTTGAACATGGTCTCATGGAACACAAAATATTGCAGGATATGTAATAAATGGATTCGTTGAAAAGGATTTAGAAACTTTGAAGCAAAATGAAATGGGAACAAACCCTCATCAAAGCACAAAGAATGGAGTTTTTTCAAAAATTACAGTTACGACTACCATGGCGAATGTGAATGTTGAATATGGATACTTGAACATAATGTGGCCAAAGAAATCAAGCGGGAGAAGGGAGAGTGCATGCAGTTGAGGACTTTGTTAGAAATCTGAAATAGATTGATAACCCAAGGAACTTTTTAAGATAAAATAAAATTTACATAAATTGGAAAAAAATAAAGAATGTAAACCATGACTCCAAGAGATTATGCAATTTCGATATGACAATATTGCATTAAGAGCTTCCAAGCTGAAAAAATACAATGCAAAGATGCATAAAAGATGAAAATACAAGCTAGGTAGTGAGTTTATATAGAACTAAGGAGAGGATTTAGGTGGCAAACCAACCAATAGGAATTAACTACCAAAAGTGGATATGGACCACCAAAAGTGGAGAATTCCACCAAAAGTGGAAAGTGTTCCACCCTTTAAGGAAGTGGATGACACATCACTTATCTCTGTTACACCCTATTTCCTAGTTACTAATTTACTTTTACCTCTATGAGTGAAAATGCTGCTAAATATAAAATGAGACTTTAATATGTTTAGTAGGAGAATGAAATACTGAAATATGAATTAAGATGTTATTGCTTTGAAATGAATGAATATGTTTATGTTGATGAAATGTGATGAAAAGATATGTATTGTAATATGAATATTCTAATACTTTGTCGATGTAAATGCTTGAATGATGCAAATTATTGTATTGTGAACATCTAACTACCTTGGTGTTGCACTAAGTTGAATGCAGGGACAAGTCAAGCCTCTAGAAAAGAGGGGAAGTATCACTCAAGAGAGGGGATTGTTTGATAATCCTTAATAAGACCTTAACTGAGCTTACACACACTCACTTCTAGTTTGTTCGATTCGAGTTATTAACTTTGGGAAATGGTAGGTAACCTTAGTCTTGTCTATGCATGCATTAGAAGAGGTTATGGTTTTATTTGTAAGCATTATTTGAATAGGGGATTATATGTGTTTGAGTTTGGATATTAAAGTAATGATATATGTATATTAAAATATAGATATATTAATGTATAAGTATATCATTACTTTCATGTAAATGAATATACTTATATTAGTATACGTAGTATATGCATATATAATTACTTAGATATTTATTTGAATGGAAACTAATATATGTGAATCTTCATTGATAGAAATAAATAAATATATGTGTGTGTCAATATATATATGTTATCACATCTGGATAGATGATATATATATTAAAATATATATGTGTATGTATCATATATGATCGTATATACTTATGTAAACTATATATATATATATTTAAATGATGTTATTTGATATAGTTACATATTTATTTTTTCTTTTTTGATCGGTAATAAAATTTTGCTTTATTGATAAATATAAGTCGTATTACATCATCTTCTGAATTTTCCTAATAAACCATCAACTCTTCAGGCATTCAACTACCATAACCCTAGTTTCTCAAAATTTACAATTTACCCGTAGTGACTTCAAATCAAAACTAATGATCAAAATTACATTCATAGTATTTGTCGATTAACTTCTAACTACCCTGCAAACCAACATCAACTTCCCTTCATTACCGACATTTAAAAAAAAAAAAACCCAAAAATTAATAACAAATAACCAAAAAACTCAAAACTCATGGAAAAGGATTAAAATTACTGTAGAGATCTATACGAGCTACTCACCACAGCTTCCATGGTGACCTCATTCGTCTTCTTCTTCTTCTTCTTCTGAGGTCGCGATTCCTTCTTCTCCAACTGCTCTTCTTTGGCTTTTTCCTGTACTAATACCACCTCAACCTTTATTAATTCCACAATCAAATTTTGAGCTTTCCACCCACATGCTACCCCCTCTCTCCCTCCGGCTTTGCATTTTCCTTCTGTCCATTTCACAAAGGGTACACATTTCTTGGTTTCTTCATCCTCTTCAATTTCAATTCCCTCACTGATATCCATTCCTACTCCTGGAATTTCACATTCCAATAGTGAGTCTATGCCCTCCTGGTAATCCTCGTACACCAATGCCTTCATCACCTTTTTCACAACTTCACTCGACTCTCCCAAATCTAAGCCCCAAGCCATTATCAGCGAATATATGTCCGTATTAGTCCTATACCTGCGCTTGAGGTTGCCAAAACCTTTTGCCAGGATTAGTTGCACTGAATGCACTAATCACTCATCATTGTAAAGGAAAAAACCCATCAGTCTCTTTGTCGATGCCTCTCCATGAAAGGGTGAAAGTTGCTTCCTCAATTTAAGCAATAAACCAACCTCCATCACCTCTGTAGCTATAGAGCTACCACCTCCTATTCACCGTTTTTACACCTATTGCTCGCCACAATGAAAGAAGCATCGAGAAAGTAGAGCCTCGAGAGATTAATAAACTTAATTCGCCAACTTCACCATTAATGCTAGGCATACAGTCAACGCTACCATGCTAGTCCACACACTTCTCTCATTCACTTCAAGGGTTGAAAGGCATTCAAATACTCCTTCATTTATTTATGCAAGTGTACCATCTTTCATAACACTTCCTCCTCTAAAAATAAATGTCTTCTTATTTCACCAACTTCTTTAAACCATAAACTCCACTTCGACAATGTATTTGCCTCTACATTTCCCACTCTCTTGATATGACTTACCTTAAAGTCATCAAAGGCTTCCAATTCCTCTTTAATTTTTCCAATTATATTTTGTAGATGTCATGCCCTAGTATTCCCTTTCATCATGACCTGGATAATTACAAGAGAATCACCCTCCAAATGAACTTTCGATGCCCCTAATGTTTTACCAAGCCGAACAACCGTTAATGCTGCTAAAGCTCCAACTGTGTTGTTGGTCCCTTCCTCCAGTTTCTTTGCTTCCAAATCCAAAACATTTCCTCTCCAATCCCAAACAATAAATCCTGCTCCTGAAGGTCTCGGGTTCCCTCTAGAAGCCCCATCAAAATTCAGCTTCCACCAACCTTCCATCGGTCTTTCCCAACTGACCTCCACTGATCCCTTAGAAGCTAGATTAACCCAACTAGGTGGTGAAGGAGCACCTAGGAAGCACTAGGCAATTTGAGGACCTAGGATGAAGTTTTGAGTTTTTGATACTTTAAGGTCATGATGACCATTGGAATTGAGTTGAGACTTTATAAAATTCCTTGGTTAGGAGCTATCAGGAGCTATTAGGAGCTATCAGGAGTGGAAAAGTTGATGAGTTTAGACACTCACTTTTGTTAGTTTCTTTGAATAGGCAAAAGTGGCAAAATGGAACTTTTTGCACTTTTGCCACTTTGTAACGAATATGTCCAACCAAGGAAGGTATAAATACTTTGGGAAACCTATATAAGGGATGCCTCGACCTGTGTGAAAGGTTGGAAGGCATTGGAAGTTTTATAATTTGGAAAATTTCATGAATGACAAGCGAGGACAGTAAGAAGATTGACTGATTTTTTGTGTTTTGTTCTTGATAGTGTGTTAATGACATAAAGCAGGCATTGATATACGTGTGGAATGTAATGTAGTTTTCTTCCAAGAATTGTTTGGTTTTGTAGTTAGTTTGTTTTCATCATTTCAAGCTTTTGATTGTAGTTTGTTAGGTTCTTTCCACTGCTGTTCTGACTGGCAGACTGACAGAAATGGAGTTCTAGTCCACTCTTCCCCTGTACCTGGTGTATGGGCTCTTGGAAACTATGGCTAGGCTCCATGCTTGTAAATATGGTAGAGGTAGGAGTCTTTAGGGGTCAGGGATTCATGAAAGAAGTCTGTTCCTAGGCGAGCTTGGTAGTGCCCGGCTAGGACAGACAAAGAGTGTAGAGCAGTAAGGTTACAGGGGTTCCCATCTCCTAGCAAACCATGGTGTGGAGAGGATGCTGGTTGCCTTGCAAGGGCTTGGCAAGAAGGAGGAGGCTTCAACAGACCAGAAGAAGGCAGAACAAGTTGACTAATCACAGTGAGGTCAGAAAATGGCTTAAACAAGCCTAAAATTGCTAAATCAAGGGTAGGACAGTGTACAGACAGTGGGGGATCCAAACCCCAAAAATATTCAAGGTGTGGGCAAGGGTATCATGAATCCCAAGAAAAGATTGGGGGTCTTTTGGAGGATTTGGGTGAACTATCCATTTTTCTCGGGTTAGGATGCCTAATTGGGACTCTAGGGCTTGTAGCCTTTTTAACCCTAGATGAGGGTTTGGTGGAAGCGATGGAGAGTTGGAGTTTGGTGATTGTTCAAGAACCCTAGGAAGATGCTACGAAGCCAGTAGAAACATCTCTACACCCCTGCAGATAACAAACTAAGAATTGGGAGTAATTGACCTTTAGGAAAGATTAAGGGTTAAGGAAAGAAAAGAAGCAAGGCACCAAGATTGGCTTGGTAGATGGAGAGTGAAATGATAGTGGGGTTGGCTAGTAGAACCAGGGGTATCTATACATGAGATAGGACCTAAAGGTTAAGGTGGGAGAGTCACCTAGGAGTTCTTGAGAACAAGGACCCAGAGCATGGAATAGTGATTGTTCCATCCAACCCTACCCTATCACCAGGCCCCTTAACGGGCCGGTATAATTACATATTTATTAATTGCCAATCATATTTGATAATCTTGAAAAATATATATATATATTAAAGAGATGATACACACACACATATATAATGTTTAGTGTTTTTGATATAGCTAAAGTGTATTACATAGCACTACCTTAATAAGAGAGCAAGGCATTGATAAAGCCAACATTAAACCATAGTTTCCATGCATATATGTAATGGGTGATAAAGTGCATAAAGACAACCAAGATATAATTAAATTCTATGCATGATAACATTGGGGAGTGAGTGTTTTAAGCCACCACAAAGTATATAACACATGAATAGAAATGTGGTAAATACCAACACATAAGCTAGGAGTATGTGCCTTTGAACTAGCATAGAAGTAAGTCTTTTTAGATGCATAAAGAGGGTATAATATGCATGCATAAGATATATCAAATGTTGTAAATGGAAATTAATGTAAATTTAGAATGGTAGATTAATTCTTTTCTAGGCGCAATACATATAAGCTCTGCACATATGTTATGAATAGAGAAATGAATGAGGTATGTGGAAGTATATGTAGACAAAGTCAATGCTGGAAGTAATACTAATCTGAAACACATGAATTAAAATTTGACTTAGTCTTGAAGCTATAAGTAGACCAAAGGAATAGGAAACATGGTGTTTTTGTGGTGCTAAACTAAGGAAAGCACGAACCAAGTAGAAGTCTTAACCTGCAATACAAATTACAAATGTGAAGCAATGAGAAATGTATGAATTGGTCAAATAGGGAGCTGGCCAAATGAGTCAACTTATAGGATACCATCACCTTGCATTTATACTTATCATTTTTGTTGTCTAGTTGAATGGGGTGACTCATTCTCTTAGCTGAGTATGTGTTTTTTGTACATCGATTCAAGCTACCACCTTTTATTATTTTTGTTGATTCAAAATTTCTGAGTTGAGAAGTGTCAATTTTGTTACCCTATTTCTAGCATTTAGTTACTAATATTTTCATATAAATAGAGGTTTCTTTCACTTCAAATGGGATGCATTATTTCTTTCTAAATTTTGAATTTATGAGTGTTACTCTGCTGCAATATTGAGCTGTAAGATTGAGAGATTTTTAGTGTTAGATTAGTGAGGTTATAGAGAATTATTTGTGGCAGTTGGTCAAGAGAAGTAATTGCAAAGTTATTGGTGGAGGCTTTGCTAGGAAACCTGTTATATCAATTGGAGCTATCTGGTTATAGGCATGCTATTTCTCTACTTTATTTTCTATTTTAAGTTGGAAAGATTGCTTGGTTTAGCTTGTTTGTTTCTTGATGGATTCTTGTTTTTGTGAAACCCTTTGGTTGGGATGCATTTATACTTATATATTTTTATGTTATATATATTGGAATGGTTATTAGAAATTATACTTAGTCAAGTAAACTATAATATCATTACATTTAGATGATATCTTAAATTGATAGACTATGTAGTTAGGTAAAGCCTTGTGGTTAATGAGGATAGTAACACCACATGAATAATGGCATAATAGGCATATCAACATTGATAGGTTACGAACCTTGTAGATAAGTTATATGTGAACTGTATTGTGAAGAGGACTATGAGTGCAGAAGCACCAAACCCTCACAAGTTAATAATATCCGTTGAATATTATACAAATATAGAGAACATTATGAACATGTGAATATTTGACTCTTACTGAAGGTAGAAGATTTATGATCTATTTGTGATCTCTTGATCATTACATTACTTTTGTTGGAAACCCTAGGTTAGGAATAACCTATTTTGTAGGGTTGTTTATGAGATTATTGATTGAAGCAAATAAGTTGAGACTAACCTATCTGATCTACTTGATGATTTGATTGTTGATTATACTTTCATTTGGAGTCATTTTATTGTTGAGACCATACTTTTGAGTGAGTCCTTATTGATGAGATTATACTTTGATTGAATTCATTTATTGTTGATGGTTATACTTTGAATTTGAGGTCTTTTATTGATAAGTTTATACTTTTGAAGGGAGTCGTTTAGTGTTGAGATAAACCCTTGATTGGAGACTTTTTTTAGTTAGGATTGTACCTTTGGTACTAGAGTCATTTAATGATGTGAAGCTATGTTTATCCATATGGTTAATTGGTAAGTAAGAGTTACTTTGACATAATTCCTTAGAAGATGTGTTAGTTAAATATAGAGGTAATATGTTATTCCTGGGGCTAGTACAATCCAATGAAGGGGATAGCCTATGCATCGAATATGTGTGGTCATTAAAAATTGAGCTAGGAAGGTGTGTGAATAGGATGAATTTCACTCAAAGTAATTGGGTGTGGAATACTTTGGCCAAACTAGTGTAAGTTTCCACTGTTTACAATGACAATTCACTATGATCTAGTTAAGCATTCTAGTTTGGGATTGTCATACATGTAGGTAGATGCTACTGTATGGTAAAGTTCTAGTTTGTAGGACATAACACCAAGCTCATAAAAGGCTATTATTATGGGGTTATCCAACCAATCTCTTCATCGAAGGGTAGGGCCATCTTACTTGATAGGTAGATTTGCAGGGGATTGTAGTAAGTATGTGGTTGGTAGAAAAACACTTAAGTGATGCTTTTCCACATCATTTGGCAGCCAAGATTTGGAAGGGGGACTACCTAAACCATACATATTTCTAGTGTTGGAAGCTCAGAAGAGCTATGCATGTACTTTGTATCCATTTATAAGGAAAGATGTGAACATGAATGTTGTACTAGAACTTATTCGACATGAAATCAATGATATGGAAAGATTTATGAAATTACAATGAAATGCAATAGAAGTTTGGAATAGTGTTTATTTCATATGTGCATGTAATTTATATTTTGGAAAATAAAAATTTATTGCTATGTTTAGCCTCATGGTTTATCCACTTGTGGGTTAAAAATTAGGAAAATTTTCGAGTAGAGTAATGGGCATGTTACAATCTCCTAGTAATAAACTCAATTTTTTTATCCTAAGAAAGCTTAATAAAAGTGTAGGAAAAACTTAAGACTAAGGGAAAATAAATTAACCCGCTAGGAAAATAAAAACGTACACCAACACCCCCCCTTAAGCACAACTTAGGAGGATGTAAAAGATGATAGGTCTAGGAAAATAAGGCCATATTAGGTAACCATGTACATATCAAACTCCCCCCAAAGAAGAAGAAGCCCCCACACAAATAGAGAGATAACACCCCCAAAAATAGAGAGAGAAGAAGAAGAGGACTAAGTAGCCCCCCAAAGAGGACAACAATCACACCCCAAGAAAATCTCACAAATGAAGGAGCTTTCTCTTAGTGAATGGTTTGGTGAAGATGTATGTAGTCTGATCTAATGTTAGACAATACTTGAGATCAACTCTTGAATGTAGTGCATATGTATCTCAATGTGCTTGGTCCACTAATGATGGACCAGATTGTGAGAGATTTGAATCACACTTTGGTTATTACAATAGATGACTGTGGGATTTTAGAAGGGAATTCCAAACTCAGTGAGAATGTTCTGAAGCCAAATAGCCTCAATACTAGCATTAAACACTCCTCAATACTCAACCTCTATAGATGAAAGAGCAATAGAAGATTTCTTCTTGCTTGACCAACAAATTGGACTAAAACCAAGGGAGAAGCAATACCCTGAGGTAGACTTGTGATCCTGAGAATCACCTACCCAATCTGAATCTGTGTGTCCCACCAAGTCAAAATCCACATTGGTTGCATAATGAATCCCATAATTGTGATTACCCTTGATGTAGTGAAGAATCCTCTTAGGGGCGGGTGCAAAAAGTTAGGGGGCCAAAAAGTGGCTAACTTTAAAAAAAAAAATTGAAAATCCATAACATGAGTGCATTATGAGTTGTTATAAGAAAAAAAAAGCAAATCAAAATCATTTTTACACTATCACATTTCCTCCATCCATAGATTGTAAACCCTTTGAAGGTGCGCTCGCATTGTGGAGACTCCAAATTCGTCAATTTCTTCATTGAATCTTTGCTATTTCTTCGCCAAAATGTTGCCACATTGATGGGGAGCTCAAAGAAGTAAGATTTTATTACCTTTTTTTGTGAATTTGTTGTTAAATATGTAGATTCAATATTTTTTTAATGTTAATTTCTTTAATTTTCAAGAGTTGAAAATCCACCTGATTCTCCTCCTCAAAATCCTTCTCCTCGTCATGAACAACCACACCAAAAAAATAATGATGAAAAACCACAACAACAAACTCCTCCAATAATTCCTCAACATCCTCCTAAAACTCAACGAAAAATAATGGGGGAAATTAAAAACAACAAAAAACAAATTGAGGAGTTAATTGCGAGGTTGAATAATCTTGTAAGTTCAACCTTAAAAAGAATCCCACTTGGAAATTCACTTAAAGCTATTGTGTTAACACATGTAGATTCAATTAGCAAGAATTTAATTGGTTAGGCAGATAAGATGCAGGAGTACGGAGATTTTTATGTAGATAAACTATCCTACAAACAAGTAAAAAATTACAAAATTACATAATATGACTTGTCTTCACTATTCACTAGCCCACATAAAAATCAACCTCTTGACCTTACAAGCAAGAGGTTTCCTATCCACTGGTGCAACCACCAAGGAATAAAGGAATTTTTTTGGAAGAGGTGGATGATGGTTTCTTACCATCCTCCATGAAACACTAATGAGGTCCCCCAATATTTCTTGAGGAAACTCTACTGTGAGTTTGTCCTCAATAAAATCCCTGACTATTTCAATATGCAAGACTTCCAGGGGAGAGGTGGTGGGTCGACATAGGATAGACCAGGTGCATGTATTGATCCTTAGCGGAAAGCGAGATGAGCACTTGCTAGACCCACTTATGATCACGTTGCTATCCCTTCCATTGTGAAGGAGAGTGTTGAGGTTGATACTCTACAGTCTATTAGTTCTCTGACCTAGAGTATAATCGAGCATGCAAGTCCTGCAATACAACATGAGATAGGGGAGACTTCGAGGGGTATGGTTCCACCCCATATTTGTCAGGTTTGCGGGTCCACTTGTACATATGACCCCATAGATAGTTAGGAGGCTAGTGTGCAGGCTACGTCTACAGCTGACCAATTGGCGATGATAGATGCCATGTTGAATGAGTCTTTCAACCTCGATACTTAGGCAAATGTTAGCATGTTCATTGAATTTAATTTATTAAATTTCATTTTTGAAATGCAATATTAACTAATTTAGTTTAATGATTGTAATAAAATTTCAAGGTCATAGTGTTCATACTGTTTTCACTGGCCCTCCACCTCCTTATTACTCCACTACATCTACTGCCAAGGTATATAACTAGTAAAAAATTATAAATATTACATGTGAATAGCATTTCTATATGAATGATATTCTAATATTTTATTTTGGATGTTGAATAGGTTGATATTGGAGATTTCACAACAACACCTCCTAGTGGTGGTGGAGTTCAAACCTTCACTCAGGTAATAAAATATAGAGTTTAACTAATGAATTATACTTAATAGATTTGTGTAGTTTATATTCATATCGTTGAATACATTGCATTGCACATATTTCAAACTCAAATAATGACTTCACATTGCATAACTAATAACTACATGTTGATAGATGACAAAGTTTCAATTATAATATAGTTTTTTAGAAAGTCAACATAAGCAATAATGCAATTACTTCACATAGCATAACTAATTTGATCCCATCCTCCATCTTATCCCCAAATCTGATCCTATCCTCCATATTCATCCTTAGATCCTATTCTTCCAATCCCAAGTTCATTTCTAATCCATCATCTTAATTTCCATCCTCATCCAAAATCAATACCAATATTTCTTCCAATCAATCCTCTATCGTGTCTAACAATCTAATCTATACTCCTTCCAATCTAATATATTCTAATCCAACTTCATCCATTCCAACCAACCCCAACCATATCGATGATGATGAGGATAGCCTTTTTGACCAACCCGAATATAATCCCAACGATGATAATGAGAGCATTGTGGATCACCTTGAATCCATTTTCAATAGACAAAATGCTCTAATTTTCCACCAATATCCCATCTAAAGCTCGCCTCAAGTCCCATCCATATAATCCCCATCCACCACCACTAATTTTATCCTCATCTACTATGATAATTATAAGGATGCCATGCTTAGATGCCTCCTTAGCATCGGTGCTAAGCTTCCATCCTCCCTACCTTCATCCAATCCTAATCCATATCCTCTTGCTTATCCTTCCCCACTGATAAATTTGACTCCAAATTCCGATGAAAGTTTGTCAAAATTTCAATGAACTTTCATCGGAATTTGGAGTCAAATTTATCAGTGCCCCCTTCTTTGACAACAAAAACCAATCCTTTAGCAAAAATTCCCCTCCAAATCCTTTTCAAGATCCTCGTCCTCATCCTCAATTTACCAATCCATGGAAGCTTCCACCTCTTATTCCACTTTCATATCCCACATCCTTATAATCCACATCACCCACTATTAACAAGAAAATTCATCCCATGTCTCTCATAATAACTTCCTCCAAGGACTATTTGCAAAGGTGGTTATTTCCCCATGCAAAAACAAAGTGGTGAAATCTTCCCATATCATGCATCCACCTTCATCACCCCCATATCAAGATAAACCCTAATACCCTAAATCTTAAATGAATCCCCTATCAATCAATCTATCCAAGTTGAAGAGTCTATAAAACCTTCCTCCCTCATGACACCATCCATATCAAACAAGCTATGTCTATCCCCTAATCCAAAGCATGCTAACATAGATTCCCCTCCATATAAAGATCAAGGAAACCCTTCTCCTCCATCATATGATCCCTTTCCATCTCATGATCCCATTTCCAATCAAGAAAAACATATCCCTTCCATCTCATCTAATGATATCTTTCCATATCAAGAGAAAGATATCCCTTCATTCCCCTCTCACAATCCCCACTCCCCTACTTCATCTAACGACATCCTTTTATGTCTAGATCAAAGTACCTCTTCCACTCCATTGTATGACTGCTCTTGAAATGTGGTCTCAAAGTACACCTTCCATCCCATCTAATGATCCTCTTCCCCTCATGATCAAAACACCCATCCCTCTACATCTCATGATCCCCCTCCATCTCATAACCAAGACCACACTATACCATCCACCCCATCCCAACATAATAGCATAGAGAAGGAAATGAACTGTTTGAAAAATGCCTCAAAGAAATATGGTTTCATGGTGATGGAATGCCATGACAAACAAATGTGTCATGGCATTCCATAACCATGAGACCACATTTCTTTGAGGTATTTTTTCAAATAGTTCACTACCTTATTTATGCTACCACATTTTTTGTATATGTCTACCAAAGCATTTTATCAAACAGTTCACCGCCTTGCTGTTATGGAGAAAATCCTAAAACAGGTGCTTTCGAACAAGCTATGGATAGGGAAAATAGTAAGCATAATAGAAAGAAATATATAGTTCAATAATTACTCAAAATTTTGTTACTTATCTCATACATTATAAGCCATGACTTGCATCACTATTCTACTTCTCGTTATTGAATAATTTGTTATTTTATTTTTAGATGATGGAAGCAGAAACACCTCCAGATGTTGATAGGGTAATGAAGCAAGGTGTATCTTTTGCAATAGATAGCTCGATGCCTCTCGCGGGGGTATGAGGAAGATTAATAAATTTCAAATTACATTCATTGTTATAGCTATTAGTGAAAATAAAATGATTATTGATTCGTAGTTTAATTTCTATTTGGATGGTTTTACAGGACTTGGGCACACCACAACATGAACATGCAAATATTTCACTTGAGGAGAGATATCATCTAGCGGTGGTAAGTGATTATTTTGTTATATATATAATTTTTTATAATGAAATTTCTATATATTAATGTCTTTACTTGTTATTGTAACAAATAAAGATTGATGAGGAACTAAAACCTAGGAGAAGGCCTCAAGTTCAGAGTAAAAAAGTGTCATACACATCACCATCCACTTGACCAACAAAGGCCACACATTTGTTTCATTCACCTAGAGGGCAATGAATTTTGATTGGCGTTCTTTGTTGTATGCCTATATGGTATTTTTGGACATATTATGTATTGCATATACCTAAAATTGTATGCCTATATGGAATTTGGTGCAGTCACGGTAGGAGGGTCCTCAAAGAGAATAGTCTGGACCATGTAGCAAGAGTTACACAACAAAAGCTATACAAAACATGCAGGCAAATGCAGATTCAAACATTCTTATTATTTGAAAATCCAGTTACAATCGGCCAACAACATCCTAGTTTATAGATTGGGCTCACAGGCCTTATACACCATGCTTAAAATACAATATTCCTATTTGCTCCTTGATGCGAACCGAAAAATTACTTACCAAATCCAATATTCATTATAATTCTAATTTATTCTACCTTCCTAATGATCTATTACAATGCTTTATATCACATCCGAGATCTAGGATCATCCGTGTCAGCCAAAGATCATTATAATCTCTGATGAAAGAAACATAATGTTGCATGAAATAGGTTGGCCTTAAATTTGAATTTCTCCTCAGTGGGTGCATAAGATGAAGTGTGGACCCAAAATTAAGGTTGGGGACACTCCACAGAATAATTTTGAACACCTCGTAAGGATCCACAAGTTATGGGAATGATCCACAAGAGATCAAATTAGTTGTTAGGCTATAAACTGCTTCGGTGCTCTATTCTAGAAACTATCACTTAATTCGAAAGTGATAACTTGCTGGAAAAATATCCAATCGAGATGAAATCTTGGAATAAGGAAAATGAACATGTCCACGATGAAAACATAGATCCATAGGCTCTGGTGAGAAAATATGATGAAATATCGAATCTACCAAATTGAACTGAACAAGAACAAAATTGAAATGAAAATATTTTTGGTTGATGCAGGATTGCAAAGAACCAAGGATGCTTTTGCACCAGACATCCAAGGTTATTTGAAAAGTGATTCCCTCACTTTTTTGGGGCCAAAGGAAAACCAATATGGTCTACCTCAGCTTGAAAAATCTAGAAGAATCCCCCATTGGTCTGCCTTTCCACTTTACTAGATATTCTTTGTACTGTCTTCCATGCGTTTTCCTCCCATCTCTGATATCCAAAAATCTCTTCTATGTCATCTGATTTTTGTTTAGGAAACTATTTCTCCAGTTTTTCTTTACTGTCTTCACTAAATTCTACTTCATGGTATTGATGTAGATCTGCAATGTTGAATATAGGTGATATACCCATGCCATCTGGTAACTCTACTTCATATGCATTTCCTGAATCAAATTTCTTCAAAATATTACAAGGTCCAAACTTCCTCATCTTGAGCTTATTGTATGTGCCAATAGGAAATATTTCCTGCCTCACATACACCATCACTTCGTCTCCAACTCAAACTCCTTATGTCTCCTCTTTTCATTTGCTCACTCCTTATACTTCTGGTTCATATCTTGCAATTGTTGCTTTACTTGAGTATGCACTTTCTTCATATGTTCTAAAAATTCCTCTACTTATGCACTCCTTTTATCTTCCTTGCTAATGTCTCGCAACTCTGATATACCTCTAGGATGAACTCCAGTAACAATCTCAAAAGGTGTCTTTCTGGTACTCCTGTTCACTAAATTATTGTAAGAAAACTCTACTTGTGCAAGGACTAAATCCCAACTTCTGGTCTTCTCTCCAACCAAACATCTCAGCAAATTCCGTAAACTCCTATTTACTACCTCTGTCTATCCATTAGTCTGTGGGTAAAAATTAGAAATGAACTTTAAATCTATCTTTAACTTCTTCCAAAGTGTCCTCCAAAAGTAGCCAACAAACTTTGTATCTCTGTATCAAACAATACTCCTAGGTAATCCATGCAATCTGACTACTTCCTTGAAAAACAATTCTGCTACATGTATTGCATTTGTTGTCTTCTTACAAGGTATGAAATGTGCCATTTTAGAAAGTCTATCCACCACCACAAATATAGAATCATTACCTCTCTGTGTCTTCAACAAACCAAGTATGAAATCCATGCTGATATCCTCCCAAGGTCTCTCCAGAACTATCAAAGGCTTATACAATCCAACATTCTGACTACCCCCCTTTGCAACTTGAAAAACTCTACAACTCTGCACAAATTTCCTAACATCATTATGAATGTGTGGCCAAAAGTAATTCTCACTTACCAATGCTACTGTCTTATCAATTCTAAAGTGTCCTACCAATCCTGCACTATGTTTTTCTTTCACCAAGCTATCCCTCATTGAACTCCAGGTTATACACAATTGATTCCCTCTAAACAACATATCCTCCCAAATGAAATAATCCAACCATTGACTCCTATCCTCCAAGACTAGTTCTTTACAAGCTCTCAATGGTTCTACAAAATTTGGGTCTTCCTCATACACATTCTTTAATTCGTCAAAGCCTAATACCTCAACTCTCATCTCTACCAGTAAATTCGTTCTCCTACTCAAAGCATCAAAGAATCTATTTGACTTTCCACTCCTATGTTTCAAAAAAAATTATAACTCTGCAAGGATTCCACCCATCTCATGTGTCTCTGATTGAAATTACCTTGACTGTTCAAATACTACAATGCCTGATGATCTGTATACAACCTAAACTCCTTAGGAAAAAATTAATGTCTCCACTTCTTCAAGGCTTGAACTATGGCATAAAAATCTTGGTCATACATTGAATACCTTCTCTTAGCATCATTCAATTTCTCACTGAAATAAGCTACCGATCTCCCTTCTTGATTCAATACTACTCCAATTGCATTTCCACTTGCATCACAATCTACCTGAAATACCTTATTAAAGTCTAGTAAATCCAACATAGGCTGCTCAATCACCTTTTGTTTCAACAACTCAAAACTCCGGTTTGCTCCAGATGCCCACCTAAAATATTTCTTATCTCCTCTCATTATTTCTGTCATAGGACTGCAAATAGAATTGAAATTCCTAATGAACTTTCGGTAGAAATTAGCCAATCCATGAAATGATCTTACCTCCCTAATGCTTTCCGGTATAGACTATTCAAAAATTTCTCTTACCTTCTTAGGATCCATCTTCAATCCATCTACAAATATCACAAATCCCAAATATACCAATTTTTCCTTCATGAAACTACACTTCTTAATGTTTATCAACAACTGCTCTTGTCTCAGCCTCTGCAAAACTTGTCTTATATGCAACAAATTTTCTTCTCTCGTCTTACTGAAAATCAAGATGTCATCCAAATAGACAATCACAAACTTACCCAAGAATTTCTTCAATACCTCATTCATCAGCCTCATGAAATTACTCGGTGCATTTGTTATTCCAAAAGGCATCACCAACCACTCATACAATCCTTCATTTGTCTTGAATGTTGTCTTCCACTCATCCCCTTCTATGATTTTGATCTAATGGTATCCACTCTTTAAATAAATCTTTGTAAAGTATTTGGCTCCACTCAAACAATCCATAATGTCATCCATCCGGGGCAAAGGAAATCTATACCTCACCATGATTTTGTTTATGGATCTAGAGTCTGTACACATCCTCCATTATCCATCCTTCTTAGGTGCTAGCACAAAAGGTACTGCACAAGGACTTAAGCTTTCCCTGATCAAACCCTTCCTCAAAAACTCTTGCACTTGTCTATTCAACTCTTCATTCTCTTCTAGTGTCATCCAGTGTGCTACTTTATTAGGAAAACTAGCTGTAGGAATCAGATCCATGCAATGACTAATACTTCGTACAGGTGGAAATCCATTAGGTACATAATCCGAAATGATATCTTCATATCCCACCAACAACTCCTTTACCTCCTCTAGTTGTTCTTCTACATGCTTCAAGTCTTCAGCCTTTTTAAGAACCAAGGCATAACACATGTTTAGCCTTTTTAAGAACCAAGGCATAACACATGTTCTCATGTCTCAGTCCATCTAGAAATCTCCTTCCATCAACCAAACAAATTCTAGCATTCGTACAAACCTCAAGTTTAGGAATGTCCTCCAATGGAAACAAAGTTTGCTTCATCCCATTAGCAACAATGGTATATGTGTTCTTCTTTCCATCATGAATATCCTGTCTATCATACTGTCAAGGCCTTCCCAACAAAACATGGCATACATCCACAGGCATGATATCACACAAAAATTCATCATGATAGTTTCCTATCTTCAATTTCAGCAAACATTGTTCACTTACTAGCATCTTAGGCTCATCTTGAATCCATTCTATCTGATAGGGCTTTGGGTGTTTAAATCTTTCCAGCTTCAATTTGGTCACCATTTCTTTAGAAACTAGGTTCTCAAAACTTCCACTTTCAATAATCACTTTGTAGCATTTACCAGCTACCTTGCATTTGGTTCGAAACAAATTATTTCTTTACAACGGTTCTTGATCCATCTCACTTTAACACAATACTCTTATGTTCACCAACACTTCTCCCTCTTCCGGTTTATTAGGTGATCCGACATGATCTTCCTCAGCAAAGGTTGTTCTTAAACTGTTCTCTATCTTTCTGCTTGTCTCTCCTTGATTACATTCAAATGCTCTGTGTCCTTCTCCACCACACTTAAAATAAGTTCCCCTGAATACTCTTTTCTCCTATCCTCTATCATCTTTTCTATAACCCTCATTTTGGTAACCACCATATCCTCCTTGTTGATAATAGGTAGCATTGGTTAGATAAAGTCTTTGATCGATGTTTGAAACAAGTATTAAGTTTAATAGAGAGACATGTCGCTTGAGCTGACATGTCTCCACTTTGTGGAGACACATTCGCTCATGGGACATGTCTCCCTCATTTATATTAATACTCGCTCCTTCCTCACTTAAACACATGGAAATTGACAGATGATGTTTACTTGTGAGGATCGACAGTTGCAGAAAGAGGAATTTAATCATTACATTAACATGGTATCAGAGCCAAGTTTGGAAAGATTTGATTAAATTCTTGATCTCCGGGTATGTGAGGAATAAGAGAACTGAGGATGCACACAGTCTATTTGATCTAAATGGTTGATCGAAATATGGTTTCTTGGACTTCAACGAGTAATGGATATTGCCCTTGGCAGACTCTATGGGAGTGATTGGGGAAGTCTGAAAATCAGCATGAAAATTGAATATTGTTTTTAGTTTTGAGGAGTCTGGGAATGGGAACTCTCAGAGACTAGAGGTCGTGTCTGGACGAAAACCCAGTCATGGCATTGTTCGCTAAGTTTCGTAGTTTATTAACTATGGTGGAATGTCTATAATTTCTAACGGCAAGACCCAAGTTTCTATGGTGCAAATTATCAATGGCCTATGTGCGGCATTCAAATAGTAAAAGTAATAATCTTGTGACTATCTTCTCATTTGCAGAATTCTTGAATTTTATTGTGGTAGTTGATTGACTGATCGCCGACGTCTCTTTTATACTTGTGGAAATAAACGTGTATTTCAGAGAATGAAAATTCCACTGGGAATGTCTGGACCACTTAATAAGGCATGCGTTCAATACTAAACATTCCGCTAGCAATTTCTTTTAATCAAATTGGCGTTTCATTGGTACATATAACGAGATGAGAATCCTATGATAGTTGCAAGTTCCTTATCAAGTTTCATTTTGATCATCGAATGCTAGAACTAAGATGGGAGTCTGGAAGATTCATGGTAGTAATGGGTATATATATGTACGAGATCTTTACTAAAGAAGCGGCTACAGGATATCGGACTTATATTCCGGAAATATCAATGTTGCTATCGTAACTTCTATGTTGGACGAACTTTGTTGCTAGAAGTGTTGTTTCTGTTGCCATCATGAAATCCATCATTGTAGGATGCGTTGGGGCTCATCCTTGTTGTTTCATCATTCAAACATCATAGAGCCTATTGCACCTGTATAGCAATTCTAGGTGGGTCGCAATTGAAAAAAAAGAGCGCTTCGATAAACTTGAATATGGTCTTTGACATGGGCCTGTAATCAAGCCGTGAACCTGTAGAAAGAAGGTTGTGGACTGATCTGAGCACAAGAAGGAGTGAATCATATTGAGCACAGTGATTAGCATAATTCAAAATATTTAAAGAGATAAGTATTTTGTTTGCTTCGGTTGCATTCACCCTTCTAGGCTAAAATTCAGTTTGCTGAGTTGTGCAAATCCGATTTCACTTGCTTGGATTACGTGTGGTGTTCACTAGAATTAAGAAATATTCATTGCAAGTTTTTCATACTAATTTATGAGTGTGACTCTTATGACTAATTTTCTTTATGCATTATCTGTGATAGAGCCTCGAGAGAATTTTGGTTCTATATGTTGACTTCGTAATGAAATCTGTGTAGATGGTCTCTTGTCATACTAAGATTAGCTCCTCTGAGAAAATGGAAGAAAGACATGTCTAAAATCAACGAAGATGAATGATTAATTATCTGGGTTACTCAAGAGATTTTGATATCATTGAGATAAGTATTGCATAGTTGATGAATTGTTATGTAGCTATTGATTCTACTATAATTTTGAGATGGTCAATCATGTATGCTTCTAGCAATGGTATTTTTGAGATAGATGAGTTTCATGAACTATTAATAATCTCTTCTTAAATGATTTTAGGATGGATAAAGAAGTATAAGAGATTTCCTCCATGAAAAGCTTGATGCATCCCGTAGGTTGAAAATAGAGACACTACTTGCAACCACGAGATTGTGTGAATGGCTGAAGATATTTTTTGAAAAGGAAGCATTAAACCTTCAGAGGGAGCTCTATGTCTTGCTGAGAAAAGTAAGGGTTGTAATGTTGCAAGGCCAGATGCTAAATCCTTGAAGTAACTCTTCAACAGTTGAGATCAGAATTGCTCATATCAGTCAACCTAGATTTAACATTGGTAGCTCCACAAACCTATTCATAAAAGAGTGATCTGGGAAGAGGTTGAAAAGAACAACCTTGAATCTCTACAAAGGTGTGAGTTGGAAACCATTTCTCTAAAGCAAGTATTGCAGACGATTTTGGATGAGGAGGTCAGGAGGCTGATGCAAGTACTTAGAGCTTCAGAGGGAGTCACATCATCACTTGTTGTAATGCATAATTTTTATGAGATAGAGAGATATGACGTGAAAGCCCTTGTTCATCTCTAAGACTGAGATGAGGCGTCATGTTGAGAGACTCCATGACAACAGGTCCCAGGATCTAACTTCAGAAGAGCCCCAAGCACTCACACTATGGCTTAAAGGGGGGGTGTTGGAAATAAGCCACACCCGGACGAATGTTGGGCTGGCCACAAGGGGCCAGTAGCTCAGTTAATAGAGCACTCCAGCAACAAATGGAAGGTCCTAGTGAATGGTCTAATCCAGTTCATGTGTGAGCCAAAGGAATTTCACCTTATGGCTGTAAAACATATATTGTATTGAGATATCTTCAAAGCACTATTGGATATGATTGGGTTGGGAATGTAACCAATTGGAAAAGTAGATCAAGATGTTGCTTCAGTTTAGGATCGGCTATGATCCTTTGATTTGTAGAAAATAGTCTTAAGTGGCATAAGCTTGACAAAATCTAAATTCATTACAGCCTCTATGGAGGCAAGAGAAGCAGTTTGGCTCTGGAAAATTTCTTGTGGGACTCTTTGGTGAATCCTTGAAACTTACTATCATTCATTGTGATAATCAGAGTTGCATTAAGCTCTCTGTAAAACCAGCATTCTATGATAGATCTAAGCATAGTGAGATCCCCTACCATTATGCAAGAGACATGGTAGAAAGGAATGTAATCTAGTTGGAGTATATTAGTTCAAATGATCAAACAACAGACATACTCAACAAACCTCTCTCCAGAGTTAAGGTTGAACTCTTCGGGAAGAAACTTGGTATGTAATTTGATAATATGTTTGAAATTCAAATTGTCTATAAGTTGTACTAATATATAAAGATGTTTAATGTGTAAACCTTTTTGTCATGTGTGTGACTCCATGACCTTATGGGCCTACTCCCCCTGTGTACATTATTGAAAGGTGACGATCTTTCTAATAATGAACAATTATATGTAACATTGTAAAGTGATGACTCTACAATGTTGAACTATCATGATAGATATCATGCGACTTGATATCTGTGGACATGTCATGATAGTATCTCTTGGAAACTTTAGTGGGCATCATGGGACTTGATGTCATTTGAAGATCATTGTGATCCTTAAGAGATAATCATGGTGGATAATTTTATATCCGTGGATATGCCATGAATTATTATGGTAAACATCATGTGACTTGATGTCAGTGCACATACCATAATGAAGATGTGTTATGAAGAATGCCATGTGACTTGACACTTTCAAAAGCATACCATATCTTTTGATATCATGAGTTAGGTGATATCACTTTTACTTGATGGAAGTTATCCTCCCTAGTTAAAGAGGGAGTGTTGAATAATGAAGATGTGTTATGAAGAATGTCATGTGACTTGACACTTTTAGAAGCATACCATATCTTCTGATATCACAAGTCAGGTGATATCACATTTACTTGATAGGAAGTTATCTTCTCTAGCTAAGAGGGAATTTTGCATAATGAAGATGTGTTATGAAGAATGTCATGTGACTTGACACTTTGAGAAGCATACCATATCTTCTTATATCATGAGTTAGGTGACATCACTTTATACTTGTTTGAATTTTATCCTCCTCGCTAAGAGGGAGTGTTGATAATAGGTAGCATCAGTCAGATAAAGTCTTTGATCGACATTTGAAACAAGTATTAAGTTTAATAGAGAGACATGTCCCTTGAGCCGACATGTCTCCACTTTGTGGAGACACATCCGCTCATGGGACGTGTCTCCCTCATTTATATTAATACTCACTCCTTCCTCACTTAAACACATGGAAATCAACAGATGATGTTTACCTGTGAGGATCGACAGTTGCAGAAAGAAGAATTTAATCATTACATTAACACTCCTCTTCGGTAAAAGTTTCCATCATTTCTACGATATGAATTATCATTCTTATTAGCTTCCTTATCTTTATTCTAATCTACAAAAGGTCCTCTTCCTCCTCCAGTAAAGATTCTTCCTCTCTGAAATCTTCTACCTCTTCCTCTTTGTCTTCTGTCATGTCTTTTATTCAGCTTCTCTTATGCTTTTATGTCACATTGCTATGCCTCCTCCACACTCAACAACTTAATCAAATTGATCTCATCTTGTATAGATAGCCTCAAGCTAGTCACATATCTGGCTACTTGCTCAGTCTCATCCTCTGAATGTTAGGATCTGATATTCAACTTGTAGAACTCCTCAGTATACTTGGTCACACTTAGATCCTTCTGTCTCAAATTCTGCAACTTTTAGAACAAATGAATCTGATAGTCCACGGGTATAAACTTCATATTCAACTTATTCACCATTTGATCCCATGATTTTATCTTCTCCTTTCCTCTTCTTTGCCTATCTATCTGCAAATTTTCCCACCAAAGGGATTCATGTCCTTTCAACTTTGTACAAGAAAATTTCACCTTCTTGTCTTCGGCGGTACCTTCAAAATCAAAATACTTTTCTATCTCCATTATCCAATCAAACAATTCATCCAAATCCAACTTACCATTATAATCCGGTGGATTGAAATGTGGTTTAGTATTTAATCTGGTTAGGGCTCTTATGAACCTCTTTTGATCAAGGCCAGGTTGATTTTCTCTTTCCTCTTCTTCCTATTCTTCTACCTCTTCATCACTCACATCATCAACTGGTCGACCTCTCCTCTAGGCCGTTTGAACTACTTCTAATCTAGCAACAATTCCTCTCAACATCTCCATTATAGTTGGGTCTGCATTTCCATGCGCTCCATTTCCTCTACCATTTCTTCTTCCTACCATCTTTACACAAGTCCTCTATAGCTACAGGTTGGATCTTCAGTCCGCCACCCAATAACAAATCTTCAACAGGTCTTTGCAAACTTTGATGATCTCTCACAAAATGAATTTCGCTCTGATACCAATTTGGTGCAGTCATGGTAGGAGGGTCCTCAAAGAGAATAGTCTGGACCGTGCAACAAGAGTTACACAATAGAATCAATATGAAACATGGAGGAAAATGTAGATTAAAACATTCTTATTATCTGAAAATCCATTTACAATCAGCCGACAACATCTGGGTTTATAGATTGGGCTCATGGGCCTAATAATGCTCGAAATATAGTATTCCTATTTTCTCCTTGATGTGAACAAAAAAATTACATACCAAATCCAATATTCATTCGAATTCTAATTTATTATACCTTCCTAATGATCTATTACAATGATTTATATCACATCCCAGATCTAGGATCATCCATGTCAGCCAAAGATCATTATAATCTTTGATGGAGGAAAGATAACATGTGCATGAAATAGGTCAGCCTTAAATTTGAATTTCTCCTCGGTGGGTGCATAAGATGAAGTGTGGACGCAAAATTAAGTTTGGGGACACTCCACGAAATAATTCTAAACACCTCGTAAGGATTTGCAAGTTACGACAAGGATCCACAAGAGATCAAATTAGCCGTTAGGCTCAAAACTGCTTCGGTGCTCTATTCTAGAAACTGACAATCTGAAAGTGATAACTTGCCAAAAAAATATCCAATCGAGCTGAAATATTGGAATAAGGAAAATGAACATGTTCATGATTAAAACATAGATCCATAGGGTCTGGTGAGAAAATATGATGAAATACCGAATCTGCCAAATTGAACTGAACAAGAACAAAACTAAAATGAAAATATTTTTGGTTGATGCAGGATTGCAAAGAACCAAGGATGTTCCTACATCAGAATTCTTGTAAGCCTATATGAATATTTTGCATATAATTTATACTTATATTGACATATATTGATGTATGCCTACATGGCTATTTGGTTAATACAAATGTTTTTATTGATGGTGTCCATATTTGCATTATAAATCCACACTTCAATAGATATTTGTAGATGTTTTACTTCAAATATTTAAAATCCAAGTATTTTCCATGCACTCTTCTTTTCTATAAATATAAATACATAATAAATTTTGAACATTATTGTCCTGTCATATTATTAACATTAAATCAATCATATGAATATAGTGATGCTTCATGCTTCATGCTACCATGCTTCATGCTTCATGCTTCATGTGTATGCTTCATGGTTTATATTGTTGAGGAAGACATCTACCATACCACATGTATTCTTCATGTTGCCATTCACTTGTATGATTTATGCTTCATGTATTACACAGATAAATAAAACATCATAAAACTATTGACAAAATAAAAATGAAAAGTAACAATTAAGTCTCACAAATAAAAACTCAAGGCATGCAAGTCTTATTAAAGACCATAAGGGCATTGGATTATTAGAGATTAAGAGGCCAAAAATCAACCTTACCAACAACAAACTTCATATATATTCTTTCTATTTTTAAACATGAATTTGAACCCAATTATTAGAATAATGCAACTTTAAAAGTTAAAATTGCATGCTTACAATAGTCAATAAACAACTTCAAGATACATGCATTCGCTCCAACACAACCAAACTAACAATTCCAACACATACGTATGGGTGTTTTTTATGCTAGGAAAGGTCCTCTTTCATACTCAAACACGCCGAAACAGTCTGAGCCACATTCTATCGATGAAGTCTCTTAAGAGACCAAAGTGCAAAAGGGTAGAAAAATTTGACAAGTGATTACTTAGAAACTGTGGCACTTGGAAATGTTTTGTCTCAAGCTACAAGATCATGTAGGGCCCATCTACAATAACCTCTCTCATTTTTTGATAGCTCCAAGTCATTTTCCCATGGTGAACAAATTTTAGTTGATGGAAAACATGTCAGTTGCATGTAGTGTAAAGTTGGAAAGTGGTGTAACTTTCGTTATGTTCATCATACAACCAAATTGAGTGTTCCAACATATTTTTATGGGTGGGTTTATGCTATGAAAGGTCCTCTTTCACACCCAAACATGGAAAAACAGTCTGAGCTACATTCTACCGATGAAGTCTCTTCAGAGACCAAAGTACAAAAGGGCAACAAGCTTCGACAAGCGATTAATCAAAAAATCGTGGCACTTGGAATTATTTTGTATGAGGTTATGAGATAATGTAGGGCCCATCTACAATAACCTCTCTCGGTTTTTGATAGATCCAAGTCATTTGTTCGTGGTGAACATATTTCAGTTGATGGAAAACATGTTAGTTGCATGTAGTGTAAAGTTGGAAAGTGGTGTAACTTTCATTCTGTTTGTCATATGACCAAATTGACTGTTCCAAAATGTCTGTATGGGTGGGTTTATGCTAGGAAATTTCCTCTTTCTCACCTAAACAAGTTGAAATAGTTTGAGCCACATTCTACCAATGAAGTCCCTTAAGAGACCAAAGTACAAAAGGGTAGTAAAATTCGATGAGCGATCACTCAGAAATTGTGACACTTGGAAATGTTCCATCTAAGGCTATGAGATCACATAGGGACCCTCTACAGAAACCTCTAAGTTTTGATAGCTCCAAGTCATTTTCCTGTGGTGAACAAATTTCAGTTGATGGAAAACAGGTCAGTTGCATGTAGTGTAAAGTTGCAAGGTAGGCTACTTTTTTTTTGTTCTTTGTGGGGCCATATAGTTAGTGCCAACACATCTATGTGGGAACATATACACTAGGAATGGTCACCATGATTTTTTATAAAGATGTGTTGGAACTGTTGGTTTGGTTGTATAATAAACAGAACAAAAGTTACACCACTTTCCAACTTTACACTACATGCAACTGACTCGCTTTCCATCAACTAAAATCTGTTCACCATGGGAAAATGTCTTGGAGCTATAAAAAACCAAGAGATTTTATTATAGAGGGGATCTATGTGATCCCATAGCCTCAAATAAAAATTTTCCAAGTGCCACAATTTTTGAGTAATCGCTTGTCAAAGTTTGCTTCCCTTTTGCACATTGGTCTCTTAAGAGACTTCACATGTAGAATGTGGCTCAAACTATTTTGGTGTGTTTGGGTACAAAAGAGGACCTTTCCTAGCATAAAACAACCCATACAGATATTTTGGAATAGTAAGTTTAGTCATATGATGAACATAATGAAAGTTACAACACTTTCTAGCTTGTCACTACATGTAACTAATCCATTTTCCATCAATTGATATCTATTCACCACGGAAAAATGACTTGGATATATCAAAATCCAAGAGAGTTTATTGTAGAGGGGCCCTACATGATCCCATATACTTAGATGGAATGTTTCTTAGTACCACGATTTTTGAGTAATCGCTCGTCAAAGTTTGTTGCCCTTTTGCACTTTGGTCTCTTAAGAGACTTCATTGATAGAATGTGGCTCAGACCATTTCAGCATGTTTGGGTGCAAAAGAGGACCATTTATTAGCATAAAAACACCCATGCAGATGTGTTGGAATGGTTAGTTTGGTAGTATAATGAATATAATAGAAATTACACCACTTTCCAACTTTACACTACATGCAATTGACCCATTTTCCATCAAATAAAATCTGTTCACCACAGGCAAACAAACTGGAGCTATCAAAAACTGATATAGGTTATTGTAGAGGGGCTCTACATGATCTTGTGGCCTCAGATGAAATGTTTCCAAGTGCCATGGTTTTCGATTAATTGCTTTTTGAAGTTTGTTGCACTTTTGTACATTGGTCTCTTAAGATACTTCATTGGTAGAATGTGGCTCAGATTGTTTTGGTGTGTTTGGGTGCAAAAGAGGACCTTTCATAGTGTAAAAACATCCATATAGACATGTTGGAATAGTCATTTCAATCATGTGATGAAAAAAATGAAAATTATACCACTTTTGAATTTTACACTACATGCAACAAATCCATTTTCCATCAATTGAAATCTGTTCACCATGGGAAAATGAATTGGAGCTATTGAAAACCAAGAGAGGTTATTGTAGAGGGGCCCTACATCATCCCGTAGCCTTAAATAGAATGTTTCCAAGTTCCATGGTTTTTGAGTAATCACTCGTCAAAGTTTTCTGTCTTTTTGCACTTTGGTCTCTTAAGAGACTTCATCGGTAGAATGTGGCTCAGACTATTTCAGCGTGTTTGGGTGCAAAAGAGGACCTTTCCTTAGCATAAATCCACCCATACAAATGTGTTGGAGTAGTCGATTTGGTTGTATGATGAACAAAGAATAATCTACACATGCACCTTCCTCAACTTCTTGAGAGTAGGAAGAATCTCTTCATTCAATACATTATGTATCTCATTCAATTTGATCTTCTTCTTTTTCAAGGTTTTTAGAGCAGAGTAACCTCCTTTTCGTTGATGATAAAATCTTCTTCTTGTATTTTAATTCCTTTTCTAAGTGGTTAATTTTAGTCTTCAGTTATTTTTCTTAATTTTGGAAGTCTTAAGTTCAAGAAACTTTGACTTCATTTGTTCATTTGTCAATATTTCCATAAGGATTGGAATGATTGCAAGATATGCCCAAAATGGAAAATGTGGTAGCATAGACAAGGCAATGAGCTGTTTGAAAAAATGCCTCAAAGAAATGTGGTCTCATGGTGATGGACATCACCATGAGACCACATTTCTTTGAGGCATTTTTTAAACAACTCAATACATTGTCTATGCTTTTTCTTTATATTATGCTTTGATAGATTTTTTCCACGCATCCATAGTTTGGTCAAAAGCACATGTTTTAGGCTTTTAGCCATAGCAATAAGGGGACCTTGGAAGGGGGTATGACATCTATCAAAATATAAAAGGGGGGATTTTCATGAGTGTTATGGTTACAATTGCCTTAGTAGACACATATGAAATGTGGATGCATAGACAAGGCACATGAACTATTTGACAAAATGCCTTAATGAGAGATGTCCTTGAGGTCAATGTGGATGCATTTACAAGGTAGTGAGAATTCTAAGAAAAATGCCTCAAAGAAATGGGATCTCATGGTGATGTACATCACCATGAGACCCAATTTATTTACATCACCATGAGACCACATTTATTTGAGGCATTATTTCTTACAATGCTCACTACCTTGTCAATGCATCCAAATTGACAAGGTATTGAGCTCACTACCTTGCCAATGCTACCACAGTGACAAGGTGGTGAGCTATTTGAAAAAAATCCTCAAGGAAATGGGGTCTCATGGTGATATACATCATCACCATGACACCCCATTTCTTTGAGGCATTTTTTCAAACATCTCACCACCATGTCATTGCTACCTTGTAGGAAAACTAATAAAAGGATAATATGAGAACAATATAGTCAAAGTTAGAGTTTATATTTTTAATGTAAAACAATGCATTTTCACATTACTAAATTTAGGACATTGATTAAAATGGTATAAAATGTAAGAGGAAATGGCACAAACATACATTTTTTAAGAGATCAATCAAACTGATTTTTTAAAGGATTTATTGGTAGTGGTTAATCATTGAGTAAAAATATTCATTCTCACAAAGGTATGCCAAAATCAATAGGATGAATGATAGAATGAGGTGATGAATAAAAAATCAATTATTGAAAATTGACTACTTAATCAAGTGGACCAAATTTTATTGAGTCAAATAATGAACTCACAAGCAATGAAATAATAGCAAAGTCACCTATCTATAAGTGGGGTTAGAAAGAATATTGTTTGAAATATTGAATAGAGGGTAGTGAGCTGTTTGAAAAAAATGCCTATAAGAAATGGGGTCTCATGGTGATGTACATCACCATGAGACCCCATTTCTTTGAGGCATTTTTTATTGCAATACTCACTACCTTGTCAATGCAGTAGCAATGACAAGGTAGTGAGTTGTTTGAAAAAATGCCTCAAAGAAATAGGGTAATAACTAGGAGGACCCATTTATTTGAGGCATTTTTTCAAACATCTCACTACCTTGTCTATGCTACTGATTTGACAATGATAACACTAGGAGACCCCATTTCTTTGAGGAATTTTTTTAATCAGCTCACTACCTTGTCTATGCTACCACATTGACAATGTAGTGAGCTTGTCAATGCTCACTACCTTGTATATGCTACACATTGAACCAAAACATATAATCTACCCAATATTCATATGTAAACTTCAAACCAAACCATATTTACAAACTTGGAACCCAAACATATGTAAACTTGAAATATAGAAACAAAAGGTCTAACTATCAACTAATCTTGATGTGCATAATTAGAAATTTTAATACAAATTAATGTGAATATTTACAAATTAATAAGAACCAATGTGCATACTTACAAATTAATCCAATGAACCATCTAGGTCTTCTCTACTCTTTATTGTGTCAAGTATTGCCTCATGGTTAGACTCACACACCTTACACAAGGTCTTGTTCAAAGGTCTACCCCATATTTGACCAAAAAAACATTGGATGTCATGCCAAGGTTTGAGTAATGAAGAATATTTCTATGCATGTCAAAGTCTTGAAACAACCAAACATTAACACTCTTATGTGGGTACCTTCTGAGCCATGTTCTAGTAACAACCACTGATCATATAGGGTATTCAATTTTTTCTCCTTGCCACCCCCTCTCCCTCTCCCCCTCTTTCTCAATTCTCTCCTTCCCACCCCCCTCTCTCTTAAGTCTCTCCCTAAGGCACCCTTCCTACATTACTAGATCTCTCTTTGGTATCCCTCCCACCCCTCTCCCTCCGTCCCTCTGTCCCTCTCTCTCTCTCTCTCTCTCTCTCTCTCTCTCTCTCTCTCTCTCTCTTAGGTTTCTCCCTCCCGCACCCTCTTCCTCTTTCAAGTATCTCTCTCCAATACCCTCTCTCCCACTCCCTCTCTCTCCCCCTCTCTCAGGTCTCTCCCTCCCACCTCCCTCCCTCTCTCAAGTCTCTCTCTAACTCCCTCTATCTCTCTCCCACTCCCTCTCTCTCCCTCCCACCCCATCTCTCTCTCAGGTCTCTCCCTAAGGCATCCTACCTACATAACTAGATAACTCTCTCTCTCTCTATCCCTCTCTCCCTCTCTCTCAAGTCTCTCCCTCCTACCCCATCTCTCTTTCTGAGGTCTCTCCCTAAGGAATCCTACCTAAATAACTAGATCTCTCTCTCTCCCTCTCCGACTTCCTATCTCTCACACACACTCTCTCTCTCTCTCCCTATCTCTAGGTATTTCTCTCCCACCCCCTTCTCTCTCTTAGGTCTCTCACTTTGGAACCCTACCTAGATAAATCTCTCTCCCCCTCCCTCCCTCCCTCTCACTCTCTCACTCTCTCTATCCTTCCCACCCTACCTACATAATTCCATCTCACTCTAACCCCCTCTCTCCCACTCCCTCTCTCTCTCCCTCTCTCAGGTCTCTCCCTCCCACACCCTCTCCCTCTTTCATGTCTCTATCTCTCCAATCCCCCCTCTCTCTCTCCCTCTCTCTTAGGTCTCTCCCTCCCACCCCCCTCTCTCTCTCCCCATTTCTCTCTCTATCCCTTCCACCCTACCTAGAAAAGTCCCTTTCACTCCAATCCCCTCTCTCTCTCAAAGGTATCTACCTCCCACACCCTCTCTCTCACTCCCTCTCTCCCATTCTGTCTCTCTCCCACTTCGTCTCTCTCCCTATCTCTCAGGTCTCTCCCTCGCACCCCCCTCTCTCTCTCAGGTCTCTCCCTCTGACACCCATCCTAGATAACTATCTCTCTCTCTCCTCCCCCTCCCCCCTCCCTCTCTCCCCCTCCTCCACCCCCTCTCTCTATACCTCCCACCATACCTAGATAAGTCCCTCTCACTCCAACCCTATCTCTCCCACTCCCTCCCTCTCTCCCTCTCTCTCAAGTCTCTCCCTCCCACACCCTCTCCCTCTTTTAGGTCTCTTTCTCTCCAACCCACTCTCTCCCACTCCCTCTCTCTC
>CM021108.1:349659969-349884403 GCA_007115665.2 Sequoiadendron giganteum
TAACTCTCTCTCTATCCCTCCCAACCTACCTAGATAAGTCCCTCTCACTCCAACCCCCTCTCTCCCACTCCCTCTCTCTCTCAAGTCTCTCCCTCCCACCCCCTTTCTCTCTCTCAGGTCTCTCCCTAAGGTACCTTACCTACATAACTAGAGAACTCTCTTTGTCTTTGTCTTTGTCTCTCTCTATCTCTCTCTCCCTCTCTCTCTTAGGTTTCTCCCTTCCACCCCCTCCCCCTCTCTTAGGTATCTCTTCTCTCTCACTCCCTCTATCTCTCTCCCACTCCTACTCTCTCTTTCACTCTCTCAATAAATCCCTCTATCTCTCTCCCACTCCCTCTCTCTCCCACTCCCTCTCTCTCTCCCTATATCTTGGGTCTCTCCCTCCCACACCCCTCTCTATCTTAGGTCTCTCCCTCTGGCACCCTACTTAGGTAACTCTCTTTCTCTCTCCATATCTCTCTCTTTATCCCTCCCACCCTACCTAGATAAGTCACTCTCACTCCAACCCCCTCTCTCCCTCTCTCTCAAGTCTCTCCCTCCCACACCCTCTCCCTCTCTCAAGTTTCTCTCTCACTCTCTCCCTCCCTCTATCTCTCTCCCACTCCCTCTCTCTCTCCCTATCTCAAAATTCTCTCCCTCTGGCACCGTCCCTAGATAACTCTCTTTCTCTCCCTCCCTTTCTCTCTCATGTCTCTCTCCCACCCCTCTCTCTCTCTCCCTCTATCCCTCCCACCCTACCTAAATAAGTCCATCTCACTCCAACCCCTTCTCTCCCACTCCCTCTCTCGGTCTCTCCTCCCACCCCTCTCCCTCTCTTAGGTCTCTCTTTCCTCTCCCTCCCACCCTACATAGACAACCCTCTCTCTCTCTCTCTCTCTCTCTCTCTCTCTCTCTCTTAAAATTCTCCCTCCCTCTAAATACATACATACATAAATATAAGCAAACATACATACATACATACATACATATATACATAAAAACATACATGCATATGTACATACAATCTTACATACATGTATACATACATATAGGCGTACATACATACATGCAAGCATGCATACATACATACATGTCATACAAGCATACATACATACAAATATATATACATACATTTAATAGAATAGAATTTAACACAAAGCAAGACATAACGTGAGCATGTTATAACGCACTCACATTATGTCTTGCTTAGGCAATTCTTGAGCACAAACACAAAAAATATGTCAAAACCATGAAATAACGTGCTCACTTTATAACACGCTCACGTTATAACGCGCTCACGATATTTCATACTTTTGGAATCCCTAAACCTTAGGTTTGGTATTTTATTTGGATTACTAGCCCAAAGGTTTGGAGTGCCTTCCCAACGTCCAAAGACGTGTTATTGCATATTCTATAAGATTTCACATAATCATGTGATAGTTAGGACATGTTTCAAGGTCAAAAAAATTGAACACCTGGGTATTGTTAGGCTCTCTCTTAGCTATTTAACGATGCAATTTTTTCACATTTTGACAATGTTAAGCCTTTCATCTTTAATTTCTTTTGTTTATGTGTCCATTTTTGGAAAAAACCACAGTTTGGTATTTTTTTCATTATAAATTAACCATTCATTGAAATTTCAAATAAATTACATTTCTAGAAACTAGACTCCATTCTACACATATTAAAAATAATAATTTTCAATTAGTTTTCAAAATTTATAGGGGTAGTGCAGCCAAAATTCTATTTTTTAGGATGTGTCCACTTTGAAAATTAGTAAAAAATCAAATATTCATTAAAACATTATTAGAAAAATTGAGTTTAAACTACATGTTGTTAGCTAATTTCTCACTGAAGTGATTTTAAAAATACCAAAAAAAGTTCACCTTTTGAGGGAGCCACGAAATTCACTATGTTATATTTTTTTGACAAAAATAACACCAATTTATGTGGCTCCCTCTTTTGAACCCCTTGATCTCTATCATTTTCAAAAAATGTTAGTAGTTTAGAAAGTAGACTTGGAGCACTACGATCCTTGTTTCTGTTGCATCTAATTTTTTTGAGTGTAACTATCCTCAATTTCACATCCAAGTTCAGTATTTCCTAATTTCGAAAAAAGAGTGGCCACTTTAGACCCCTTTTTGGCCCCCCATCCTTTTGTACTTACCATTAGCTTCTTTTCAATGCAACTCATGTGGCTTGTACATGAATTGAGAGACCATTCTTACTACATATTAAATGTCAGGACTCATATGAGTCAGGTACATGAGACTACGAACAAGCTATTGATACAAAGTGCCATCAACCAAGGGTGAAGAATAATTAGCCTCAAGTTTGGTCCCTGACAAGAATGGAGTCAACCCAAGCTTACAATCAACCATGTGAAATATCTAGAGCATTTCAAGTGCACACTTAGACTTTGCAAGAGTGATACCTAAGGAAGACTGAGTGATCTCAATCCCCAAGAAGTAGTACAACAAGCCCAAGTCAGACATTGAAAATTGATCATGAAAGGTAGTTTTCACTACCCGAATGGTAGATGAGTGACTTCTTGTGATAAAAAATTCATTGATGTAAAGAACCAAGAAGGTATGAATATCATCCTACTATTAAATATAAAAATTAGGATTAGAATGGCATTCAGTGAACCCCACCTTTAGAAGGAAGGAGTCCATCTTGGCGTACCAAGACTGAGGGACCTATTTGAGGCCATAGAAAGACTTATGAAGATGACACACAAGTGAAGGATCCTTAATGGAACCCTGTGGCTGCTTTGTGTATATATCCTCCTGAATATCACTATGGAGAAATACACTCTTCACATCCATCTGATGAACATCACATCTATGTGCTACAACTATAGCAAGGACAAGTCGAATATAATTCACTTTGGTGACTGGTGTAAAAGTCTCAGAGTAGTCAATCCTTGGAACTTGGGAGAATCATTTGGCAACCAAGTGAGCCTTATGCTTGCAAACCAACCCATCTATTGCATATTTTTTCAATAGACTCACTTTCATTGAACAAATTTTATTCCCTTAGGAAGTGGGACAAGATTCCAAGTGGTTCCTCTCCAAAGAATTGAACTCTTCCTGCATGGTGAAATCCCACTTGGGGACACTAGAAGCTTCCTGAAAATTTTGTGGATTGGAAGCTGAAGAAAGAAAGACATGTAGAGAATTCTAAAATTATGATATTGTTCTCATGTGATCTAAAGGATCCCCTACCCAATCACTTGTTGACTGTAAAGTTTGACAAGCCCAAAGAGGCCCTACAACTAAATAAGGAGGAGAATCATCATCCTCTAAAGATGAACTATGTGCATCTAAAGTGGAGGAAGAATAATCCTCATCACAACTCGAAGGATTATGATCCTCTGAAGAACTATCATCATGATACAAGGACTCCAAACTAATGGTGGTAGGAGAAGTGTTGAGAGAAGGACTGGAAGAACTCTCCTCAAATTGAAAAATCCTCTTAATGAAAAACTCATGTGTGGTAGGATGGAGAATCTTGTAGCCTTTGACATCATTTGGGTAACCAAAAAATATGCAAGGCTTGCTTTTTGGATCCATAGCCTTATGTTTCTTTGCTGGAATATGAGCCCATGCACTAGAGCCAAACACTTGAAAGTGCTTAACTGATAGGTTTTTGTCTGTTCCAAGCTTGAAAAGGAGTTACCCCCTTCACATCTTTGTGAGGAACATAGTTCTCGATATAACACACATAGTTAATGGCTTCTACTGGAAAGGTGGTGCCAAAGACTTGGAGTGAATCATACAATTAGCCATCTCTTTCAAGGATCGATTCTTCTATTTTGCAACTCCATTCTATCGAGGACTATAGGGGACTGTATACTACAAAGCAATGCCATCTAAAGCACAATACTACACAAAACTATGGTTGACATATTCCCCCTCATTATCTATACACAAAACTTTGATAGATTTCCCAGTTTGTTTCTCTGCAAAATCCTTGTACTCGAAGAATGAATAGTAGAATTCAAGATTTTGTTTGACCAAGTACACAATGTTGTACCTAGAAAAGTCATCAATGAATGTCAAAACATATCAGGCTCTACTAAAAGATGGTTGTGGAAATAGTCCTGCCAAATCACTATGTACCAACTCCAAAATATGTGAGGATCGCCAATATTTTCCAAGTTGTCAAACTTCTCTTCAGGATGCTTGCCAAGAATGCAACCATGACAAACACCTTTAGAAAAGTGAACTATAGGAAATCTTGTAACCATATCCTATTTGGTAAGCTGCTACAAGTAGTGATAGTTCAAGTGGCCAAACCATTGATGCCACAAATTAGTCACATCATCTGAATTAGTGAGTAGAACAGTTGAAGGAGGATCAGGAACAAAGTGAGAAAAAATAAAGTCGAGACTGATGATCTACTCTCCCAACTTCATTATGCATCTCACGAATCACCATTGAATTAGGAGTAAACTAAAATTGCTTGCTTGTACCTATGTGAGTGATTTCATAGATTGATAAGAGATTAGTTGATAATGGGGGTACACAAAGGACATCCTAAAATGTGCCATCCCCCATATCAATAGAACCTCTCCCACACACCTCAATCAGAGTGTCACCACCCATCAAAATGGAATGCATAGAACATGGATCCATAGATTCAAGTTCATCCTCATTTGAAGCCATGTGGTTTGAAGCACCCAAATAAAAAACCCATGTGGATGGTGGAGAAGCAACTGCTACAAAGACCTTTCCCTTTCCTTTACCCTTTCTATTGGGTAAAAGTACAAACATGTGTCACACTTTATAAAGGAATCGACCAATAGCATAAAAAATTCTAAACTTTGACCATACAAAAGAGGTCTTTATGTTTTGAATTTCAAAATTATTTAAACTAATGAAATGTAGAACTCTTGATGAAGTTTTTGTTGGAAACAAGATACACTGAGAGGGGGGGTGAGTCAGTGTTGTGAAAAAAATTAACTTTATTAATTGTTATCTTCAAAGCACTTGTAACATTCAACCAAAATGCATGAACATGAAGCAAACAATCACAACACCATAACACATGGATTTTTACGTGGAAACCCTATTAGGGGAAAAACCACGGTGGATGGCCAATCCACAATATGATCTGAGTATAATCAAAATGAAGTTTACAATATGGGGAATGCAATTGCATTCAGGCACACTGCCTAGAGTTCACTGCTCAAAGAAGACTCACTATATTACAAAGATAATCAGATTAAATAAATCTGAGAAATTGAACTAAGAGATTAGCATCTGGATATGCTTGATTATAGTTTTGGTTAGGGTCAACAATCAATCTTCTATCCTTCTGACTGGTTCAACACTTTTGCTCTACTTTTCTCAAAATCACATCACAAAATCCTTAATGCACAAGTGAAACTGTCCATAATCACTCTTCTGCTCTTCTGATATTCATAATTTGCATCAAAACAACTTCTTCGTCTCTCAAAATGATATGATCGAACACTTATATATATCCACGACCAAGAATTTAATCGCAATATGTCGACATCAATAGAACACAAAAATATTTACAACCGTCGGCCCAAAACATGAGTAATGTATAATACGCATCCACAACGGTCGGCCACAACTTATTTAAGACCCAAAAAAATATGCTCAAACACAAACATACTTGAATAATTACTTCCCAAACATCTGTGACATGTTATATCCATGAAGTCGGCTTCCATGCATTAATAAACAAGAAATTAATCAACCGGATCTTCTAACTCGCACACAGATCAATACGAGCCACTGAGATTCAATAGCAACAAATATCATATACCAAACAACATTCCCTCAGATATGCAACACAAAATAATAACATAAAATCTTCATGGGAATCGATGAACACAAAACTGCCGAATGCTCTGTTCTTCCTTGACTGCCTTCAATCTAACTATTGGTATGATCGAATGATGACATGCAGACCCAATCACCAACTATGGTTTCCATCAATGACAACACCATAAGACATTTGCAATTTCTCTTTCCAAAAATCTCCCCCTTTGGCATGGATGGCAACACTTAGTAAAAAATGACTAAGTGTCAGATCAGTACCAACATCAATACACTACCACTCTTCAAAATTTCAAAAAAAAAACTCTCCCCTTGAGATGATTATACATTTTTCACTCCACTACTCTCCCCCTTTGACATCAATGGAAAAATTTGGGGAAGCCAAAAATCAAACAAAGTTGTTATGAACAAAGATGCTTCTTCAACTTACATAAATTTAAAAGCATCTACAAAATTTTCTTCAACAGGATTAAATTTGTCTCCCAAACCCTTTTGAGACTCTCCAAAATTGTTATGTGCCCACAAAATAAGTAGGATTGTGTCTTCGTAGACTCAAGGTTCAATAGATCACTAAATGTCATAGAATCTTCAACTTCCTTTAATGCACTCAACAAAATTTCAATCTTTGGACCAATCAGGCTTCTAAGCCCACATGCTCTTTCTACATTTTTTTCATTTTCATGCTTCAAGCTCCTTATCTTGTCAAGTAGAGATATCAAATGACCTTATTGCTTTTCAACACCACCAACTAAATGATAAAAAGCGTCAGAAATAAAAACTAATTGTTTTTCAAGATCCTTAACCTTCTTCTCATTGACTTTAGTAAATTTAGACAAAGACAAACATGACTTATAGATCTTTCCACCTTCAGATTGAGAATTTTGACTATTCTTCACATAGGTGGCTAACAGATTTTTATCTTTAGCTATCATTTCTTTCAATCTACTAAGCCTTTTGGCATCAAATTCCTTCTGAACTTTAACCATGGTTGACTTCTCAAGGGACTCAAAATTAGTACTTACAAAATTAATGAGCTTCTTCAGTTCACCGGAGGAGGAACCAGAAGGGTCTTTGACATGATTAGGCATTATTTTCTCTAGAACTCCAGATACAAGATTTAAGAGTTCACTATCCTCAATGTGAGACTTCAACAATTCTTCTCTAGCCTTCACTTAGGGAAATGATGTAACCTTCATTTTTTGAATTGGGGACAGAGTGGATAGGTCGATGGGACCTTCAACCAATTTAGGGTCAAATTCTTCCATTTTCTCTACTAGAAATTTCTTCACTGCCTCTGCTGTGTCTCTTTCTTCCACTATAATTTCCTTTACATCAACTTTCTTTTCCTCAATCACTGTTTCCTCTTGCTTATCTTCAGGAATCTCCACTTTCTCAACTGATACAATTTTAGGAGCATTAATATCCATAGGTATTTTTGTATTATCCACAACAAGAGGAATCTGAGTATCCTCAACCATATCATCATTTACCTCTTCATTCACTAGATTAGATGCAATACCTTCAACATTCACTTCTTCAGCGATAACATCAATTTTGTTACTTAACAAAACTTCTCAAAATTTGTCTAGTTTCTTCTACAACTTCTTTAGTCTGACCAATCATGAGCTTATTCACCCTTGACTTTCTCTTGAATTCCCTTTTAGCTTTATTCAAGATTTCCTTCATTTCTTCCATAGATGTCACTGGACATAACTCAACAATAATTCTTTCTCTCATTTTCTCTTCTTCTATTCTAGAATTTACTCTTCTCATTTCCAAGATCTCATACAAGATTTTAGGTAAATTAGGCATTATTTCAATAAGAGCTTTATTGAAAATATTCAAATGCTTTATTGTTTCCTCCTCAAGATTTATTTGGCTAGATTTATCAAAGGTTTCATACCATTTACAAAGTGGCTTAAGATTGCCATCCTTGACCAAAGCTTTTTCAACTTCTTCCACTGACATACTCGATTTGTCAATTTTTTCCTTCTTCTTTACTTTTTCTTCTTCATCAGAGGGCTTGCTTTTAGTAACTGTTGCTGCCTTAGTACCTTGATGCTTGATTTCTCTAAATCCATCAAATTTTGTTTCTTCATCTTCAAAGACTACCACATAGACTCTTTTTCTTTTATCCTTCTTTCTTTTTCCTTCCTTATTCGATGTCTTCACTTGATTTTGTACATGAATTGTCTTTGCTGCAAGGGCAGATAGGGGTGCAAAGCTCCTTGTTGACCTAGTTCAGGTAGATGGTGTTTCCAAACTAGCAGATTTAGTTTTTTTTGCCTCTTTTGTTGCTTCAACTTCTTCTCTTTTCCTTCTATCTTCTCTTACTCTTTTTGCAAATATTTCCAATTCTTTTCTAACTCTTCTGACTAACACAGGTTTCCTGAGTTCATTGTGTACCTATATATTCTTTTGTGCATAAGCACCAAACTTCTCTTCTATCGGATCCAAAGGATTATTCAATAAATGTTGTGCATACATTTCCAAAATATTCTCTTCAACTTCATATCCCATTGGCATAATCCAGACTATTCTGGGATCAATTGCTTCCATTAGACATTGATCAATATCAACCATAAAGAAGATAGTATCTTTATACTTCTCCACAATAGATGTGGGAATCCTCTCTCTAACATGCATCATACTCTGAAAGTTTTTGAAAAATCCCTAGATTGTAGTTTTTTTGGCTTGACTATTTCTAATTCCATACAACATCTCCCTAATGTGAACAACTGTAGGCTAACCACCTTGCCAATGAACTTTCCCAACACCTAGAACTTCACTCATTAAATAGAAGAACAAACATAACAAAAAATTACCATACTTAAAGGAATTTTTCTTGTCTTTCTTGATCTTCCCAATATTCTCCATTAGCTGACTCCTGAGTAGCTCACACAAGTCATAATCTGCATTCTCCTTCACCATTTGGTAAGCTGCATAAATAGTTGTGCCAGATACTAAATTATCCCGACTTGAGTGATAAATCCTTTAACCAATGACCATAGATATGAATATGAAATCTACATCAATTATATCTTCAATTGTCATTGCTCTTCTATCATATTTTGAACTCGTTGCATCAGTAACCATTTGATTCTTTACAAACATTAAAATTGGCAAATCACCAGAGGAATTTAAACCTATAACAACACTTATAGCTTCCTTTGTAATATTGAAGGGTATATTCAACCACATAAATTCATCATGAACTTGGCTCAAGATATACCAAACCCATTCGCTCTCATCAAACATGAGAAATTTAACAATCTGAGTAAATTTCTTCTCTTCTAGGGTTTTGAATTCCGGTTTGACACAAAAGTCCTCTCCAATTATATTATTGTTATAAAAATTTAGTAGTTGTGAGCTTCCTAACTCTTCAATGTTTGTGTGAATATATGCCCTAATATCTTCAATATGCAAGACGTTGTATGAGATAGATGAAAAATGTGCACCTAAGGGCTTAGTCTCAATAGACTTGAAAGGATGCCACTCGAATTTGGGATGAGGTCTATCCTTGAATTCAACTACCAAAGGAGTAGCCATTTTCACCAATTCACAAATTCATAGGGTTGTTTTGATAAATACCTTTTCGTCAGATTGAAGTTTGATTGTTGAAAGCTTCTTTACACTTGAATTTTGCCTTAATTTGCTAGGTTCACCTCAGAGCTCTCCAAACTAATTTTATTCAAAATGAAAAGTGAAAAATGAAAGATAAAAATGACCTTTTATCACTTGCACATTTAACCATTTTTGACGCAATAAATTCTTTTACCCTAACTCATCTGGTTACCCTGTTTCTATGTGTTGTGACAGATAATTCTTTTGCAGACCTCCAATACTGCATAACACTCTCTCCAATAGTTTTAACATCTATAGAGAATCTATGCACTTACTGAACTTATCAACATCCTGGTGTCAGTTACCAATAGGGGGTTAAGATATTTTCTTGACAACTCCCCCTAGGCCAAAGGCCTTAAACTAATTCCCAGAGGAATTACCAGAAGCAGATTCTAGTGCTGGCACATTTCCTTCACCAGAGGGACTTTTCTTCACCCATTTCTTCTGCATTTGCTTCTTGATCACATCTGTAGTGACTTTTCCTTTTCCGTTAACATCCTTTTGCATGTTTCTCCTTTGATTTACTAGATCTTTTATGTTCTAATAGAATGTAGCAATGTGACCAAATTTGTTGCAGTTACAACAAACAACATTTCTCTATCCAGACCCGTTGTTCCACTTATTTTCTCTTGATCTGCACTAGTTATCAATATGGCCAAGTCTATTGCATGTATAACATCTGACATCTCCATGAAATTTATTCATCACATTTCTACATTTTTTGATTTATGACCAAGCTTATTGCAATTAAAGCACTAACCTGAGAATGATGGACCACTTGGATTCATCTTACTTCTACATTGAGTAGCCATATGTCCAAATTTATTGCAACTGAAATAGTATCCATTGAATCTTTGAGCATTTGGCTGCCTTATCGGATGCCTTCCAACATTGTTCATCTGATTTCCTTGCCTGAATCTCCTTCGTCCAGATTTTGAACTTTCTCCTTCCTCATATCCAAGACCTCTCTTGTCACCATCAGTCCTCTAAATTTTAATTAGTTCATCAAGCTTGGCTGAGCTAACTTTGAACTTCTCCTTGTACTCATTTGTAGTAGGAAGTTCATCCCTGAGATCACCAATCTATTTTTCTAGCACTTCCTCATTGTTTTTAGATTGTTCCAGTTCATTGTCCAATCAACTGCATACTTCAGATTTTTCTTTCAAGGACTGTGCTAGGTTCTCTTCATTCTTCTTTCTATCTTCAATCTCCTTGGTCATCCTCATCATGATAGATTCCATCTCATGCTTTAGGACAACATTATCTCTGGTAAGATTTTCACATTCTTCTTTCTTTTCCTTTAGGGCTTGACTCAGTTGCTCATCTTCAATGCTCTTGATATCATTCTACTTAATCTAATCACAAAGTTCCTTTCTCTTCTCTCTGGATTTATTGGGTTTGTCTTTTAATGATTGAATGAATTTTTCAGCATTCTCAAGACTTTCCTACAATTCTCAGTTCTCAGATTTTCACTGGTCAAGATCATATAAGGCCACCAAAATTTATTGTTGAAGACTACTTGAATCCATTGAAACACTTTCTAATATCTCCCCAAGTTGTTAGACTTCTTCCAAGGAACTAGCTCTGAGACCAATTATTGGAAACGAGCTACAGAGGGGTGAATCAATGTTGTGCAAAAAATTAACTTTATTAATATTTATCTTCAAAGCACTTGTAACATTCAACCAAAATGCATGAACATGAAGCAAACAATCACAACACCATAAAACAAGGATTTTTACATGGAAACCCTGTTAGGGGAAAAACCACGGTGGATGGCCAATCCACAATATGATTTGGGTATACTCAAAATGAAGTTTACAATATGGGGAGTACACTTGCATTTAAGCATAGTACTCAAAGAAGACTCACTGTATTACAAAGATAATTAGATTAAATCCATTTGAGAAATTGAACTGAGAGATTACCATCTATATATGCTTGATTACAGTTTCGGTTAGGCTCAACAATCAATCTTCTGTCCTTCTAACTGATTCGGCACTTCTGCTCTTCTCTACTCAAACTCACATCACAAAATCCTTAATGCACAAGTGAAACTGTGCATAATCGCTATTTTGCTCTTCTGATATTCGTAATTCGCATCGACACACCTTCTTTGCCTCTCAAAATGATATGATCAAACACTTATATATATCCATGACCAAGAATTTAATCGCAATATGTCAACATCAATAGAATACAAAAATATTTACAACCGTCAACCCAAAACATGAGTAATGTATAACACGCATCCACAACGGTCGGCCACAACTTAGTTAAGACCCAAACAAAAAATGCTCGAACATAAACATACTTGAACAATTACTTCCCAAACATCCATGACATGTTATATCCACGAAGTCGGCTTCCATGCATTGATAAATAAGAAATTAATCAACCGGATCTTCTAACTTGCACACGGATCAATACGAGCCACTAAGATTCAATAGAAACAAATATCATATACCAAACAACATTCCTTGAGATACGCAACACAAAATAATAACATAAAATCTTCATGGGAATCGATGAACACACAACTTCTTAATGCTCTATTCTTCCTTGACTGCCTTCAATCTGACTGCCAGTATGATCGAATGATGACATGTGGACCCAATCACCGACTAGAGTTGCCATCAACGACAACACCAGAAAACATTTGCAATGTCTCTTGCCAACAGTTTGTTTCTGTATTTTTTTAGATTTTTTAAAAATTGTTTTCATTATTTTTTTATCAATGTAAAAATAGATTTTGGAATGCTGAAAAATTTCAGAAAAAAGTGACATTCAGTTGACATCAAGAAACAAATTGAAAAAAACTTCATCTTCCCTTAAATTTTTCTCTCTAAATAGGTAACTTCAATGTCTAGTGCATGGAAAAAAAATCAAATTTTGTTGTATATTTTTCTCATAATAACATTTTAAAGTCAAACTTACTAGAATTTGATATTTTTTATTTGACGTCAACTATTGTTTACTTTTTAATTATTTTCAAAAAATAAATTATACCCTTTTGAAGAGGATTCTCTCCTCTATTGCACCATATATTTTTCAAAATTTTCAAATATGTTTTACTTGTTTTTTAAATTTCTAAGTAGCCTCTTTTTAACTTTAAAACCTACTCGCATTATTTAAAAAATATATATATATATATATATATATATATATATATATATATATATATATTAAAACATCAATATATTTAAAAAATTACATATCTGGATTCACCACTTCGAGCTCTACAAAAGGGTATTTTTCTTTAAAAAAATCATTCTGACTGAAGAAATACTTAGTTGAAGTTTAAAGTTTCAAAAAGCTCTGAAAAAAGCTGAGTGGGCTACCAAGTAGCATGCCAACTAGACAATTTCGATCGAGCCATTTTTAGCCAAGTATGTTTCGGTCAAGAGGTTTTCAGCTGAAATCATTCCGACCATAACTTACTTGGTTGAAATTTTGTCGACCGAAATATGTAAGGCTCAAAACATCCATATAAATACTTAAAAAAAAAAAAATCAATTCAAGGAAATTCAAGAAAATACAAAGGAAGACTTATTTAACAAAAGAAGAGCTATTTTTGAAGGTACATTGATCTTCAACATATAATTAATTATGTCACTCTTTTTCATGGGTGCATTTGAAGTTAGTTTTCACTATTTTTCATTTGACTATGGTTGAGAACTAGGGTTATTAGGTTATGGTGTACACATACAAGGACCCACAATTTTGGATCATTCAAGTGCACCTACAAACTTGTACTATGAAATTTGAAAAAATATGCTTCACTTCACCTAGTGTGTTTTAGATAATCATTATAAAATTTAGATAACTATCTTCTTGGGGCATTATTCATATCTTCATTTTATGTTGTTTTTCACAATCATGTTTGCCCTTGCACCTATTCTCTTCTCTACTTTTCATTTATTTCTCATGTGTGGGTTCTATCCCTTTTTCTTGTGCATAACTCCTTTCTTGTAACATAATCTACTCTCATGTGTTCACCCTATCTTTTTACATAATTTTACTCACACTCTCTCCTTCTATGCCAATCCTCTAAAATCCCAAAAACACCCTTTCTTATATTGGACTATAAAAAGTCCTTATCCAACCTATTGTGCCCCTACATAAAACTCCTTAGGTGTGAAATAATATGAATCCTTATTCACAAATGAGATGAAGTGGTAGTTTCACTCTTCAAACTTCATCAAGATTATCTCATCCTTCCCTAGACACTCATACTTTAGCATGATTAATATTTTTTTCCCTTATTTTTTCCTCAACCTCACCTACATGACATACACTAACATCTTCTATCCAAATACATTTCCTTCAACTATTCTCAAATTTTTGCTATGAGATCATGTCTTGTTTTCTCCCCTTTGACCTTCTTCTCTATCCTTCCTCCTTCCTTTTTCCAACCTCCTTCACTGGGGTTTGAACACTTCACTTAACTTTTGTTCTCTTTGATGTATTTTGTGGACACCTTTGTACCTTATTAAGGTATTTTCCTCTATGTTAGTGAACTTTTCTTAGGTTGGTAGTTCTTGTAGCACTTATTTTTTCCATTCTCCTTCCTCATTTCTCTTTGTTGAGGATCTTCTTGCATTATCTTTTATTCCCATGCCCACTCACTCAATTGGATTTTATTGAAAATAATGTTGATGCCTTTCTATGAATGCTCTCCTTCACATGTGACTACCTTGTCCATATATATTTTATTATCAAAACTTGACTAGATCTTTCCAAACCTTATGTGTGTCCTTTTTCCCATGCTCTTGCATAAGGTTGGCACATCTTAGGTTCACTTGAATCGATTATGTTATACTTGGAGATCAAGTCCCCTTCTTGAAAATCCATACTTGCATGCTTTTCTAACTTCTTCATGTCTTATAACCAATAAAATCATCTACTTCTTATCCTTTTATGGTGTGTACTATATTCCTCCAAAATTAAGGTTTAACCCAAATTTCCTTTGCTAGCCCTTTTTATTCACACATAATAAAATACCCTACATTATACATTATTTCTACCTGTGCAAGTTTAGATTCCCCTTTTCTTGTATCCTCTAGTTGCTCATTGCTAGATTGTTCATCATGTGATTCAATATTAGATCTAGTTTATATATCTTGTGAACACATTATATTTGATCTCATGCACTATCTAAATCTAATTCTTTAGCCCTATCTTCTTTGAACACATTAAGGGTTGTGATACATGGAATTTAATACCCCTTCTCTGTCTCTAAACTATTTTTTTAATTCAAGGATCTCCATGATGCCTTTTTAATGATGATCTAATTGGCTTTCCTTATCACATGTGATATTGAAAGTTATGAGAATGTCTTATAAATATAATATGAGCTAGCACTACAATAAATCCCATGATTTGCTCCATTTTTTGCTTCCACTGACTCTTTTAATGTATTTTTTGGTAATTTTTTGAAAATTTTGGCGCTATTTATCGGGATGGCACAATTTTTGGTGTTTATTGTGCCGATCAGTACAATTCGATGCTAATTTAGGTGCTAATTAGCGCCTAAAGTAACACCGTATTTAGCGTCGATATTAGCTTCGAGTGTAACGATGCCTTGATCTCCATCTTTAGCTCCAAGTTCAGCTTCGAGTTTAGCGTTGTGTTTAGCTTCAACTTTAGCTTTGAGTTTAGCTTCGGGTTTGGCTTTGGGTTTAGCGCCAGATTAGACACCCATATGTCGAAGAGACTTATTTATATGTATCATCGATGATATAAAATAGTGAAATGTCAACAAGATACAAGCATATTGAGGAGAGAATCACTTATGTCATATCAACAAGGTATATCTACAAGTGCTTGGTGAAACACAACTCTTGGATATAATGAAGTAATGTCGACTGGAAATTGAGATATTGGTAAGACAGATAAGATTGTCTCATCAACACTCTTCAAGTAATGATCAAAATCATAGAGCGCTATACCATCAGGAAGGTGAGCAACATATGCAGTAGAGCGGTGTTCACCACAACCCCGCAACAAGAAGCCTTGAGCAAGGTGGTAGTGTGGTAAACAACAGAAGGGAATGGAAAAACACCGCTATACCGCAGTGATAATCACAAGTCTCCCCAACATGGTAGAGTTACACCGATATATAAAGAAATACTGTCGAAGGAAAATGTCGATGAGATAGTGGCATATCAGCAAGAGATATTAACTTGTCTCATTGACACCGACAACCAACATCAGAGGAATATAAGATCTAATGTCGATGAGACATTGAGATATCGATAAGACAAATAAGATTGTCTCATCGACATTCTTCAAGTAATGAACAAAAGCATACACCGCTATACCATTGGGAAGGTGAGAAACATATGTCGTAGAGCGGTATACACCGCAACCCCATAACAAGAAGCCTTGAGAAAGGTGGTAGTGCAGTAAACAATAGAAGGGAAGGGAAAAACACCACCATACCACAACATGTATAATAAGAGACAACAATAGTACTATAATTGTGGCATCATTATAATTTACAACACTAAATGCAGAAAATCACATCAGTTGCCAAAATTAAATGCTATTAAATTAATAAGAGTTGGCAAAACTAATATGACTGAATACCGCGCCATCCAAAGATAAGTGAATTTTCTCAATATTGCACTCAATTGCAGTGCACTAGCATGGAAGGAGCTAAGGATATGAGAAGAAGAAGTCCTGCAAGTGTGAAATACTCAGGTAAGTGCATGAAAAATCTCTGAAAGAGCTCTATTAATATAAAAAATATTTCAAGGTTTTTTCATCTGAAGCCATAGTAGAGAAAATTGAAAAATGCCTCCTAAAAGAAAATGATTAGAAGTAAAAGAAATTTGGCCTAAAATCAAAGATGAAGAACCTAAAGTAAAGAAGAAAGCACTCCATCCTAAAACAAAACAATCAAAAGTAAAAGAAAGTCAGCCTAAAATTAAAGATGAAGAACCTAAAGTAAAGAAGAGACCACTCCATCAGTCCATATTAGATATACTTCCAAGGTCTACTAAAGAGGGTAATAAGAAGTTTCTCGTGGACACCACACAAAGTCGTAGGGATGCCCTCATTTCCAAATCTTGATGTAGAATTTATCAGACTATTATCCAAACACTATCACTCAGCTACCAAAACAATAAGGTTTCCAAATGGCACAATATTGGTAGAAGTAACTAGAAAAGCCATCATTGAGTGTTTTGGCTTAAACAAGCAAGCTCTGACCAAGATAAACCTGTAGAAAAGTGAGGAGGATTATGCTAGGTTAAAAAATACTTATAGAAGTGATGAGGTACCCCTATATATGAAAAGAGGCATTGGTAACAGAACATTCCCCATCTCTACTACCACTACTGAACAATTTAATGTGACAATTTTTTAGTATTACTTTGTGAATACATATTTAGCTTTTTGCCAAGTGTTGGGGATAGATTCTCAAGATAAATTCCAATAGGCCTAATGATGGTGGCCATGAGAATTCAAAAACCTGAAACTAATATTGAATATGACTTTGCTTCATACCTTCAGAAGGTGTTAGATGATGAATTCTCCCAAGTTATAGAGGATAGAGCACTGATGACATTCAAACACTATTCCCTACTATGTCATATGATATTGTACCAAAATAGGAACCATTGGAATAAAAGAATGGACTTGGATATAGTAGATGAGTAAGGGAATCCCACACCTATCCAAAAATGGTGCTATATTTGAGATAGTCGGTGCAATAATTCATGCTTTGTTGTATTCTACGAAGAGTTTGTACACAAAATCCTTCGAGTTCTTGGGTATGCAATACCAATATTTTCAACGAAAATGTTACAACTAGTGAGACCTTTGGCTTTAAGACCAGAGCAGGGTCATACACACAATTTTGGATATTGGTTCTTCCTCTCGAAAGTTACAATAATAAGAGTTTATGGATGCCCTATTGCTCCACACATACTGCCAAAATTTGTGCCCCTCAAATTAGCATTTCTTGAATTTATGTGGAAAATAATGTGGATGGAGAAAGATGTAATGCACAAGCAGAAGAAAGGCACTTTCCTGCCAAACCAAACCAAGTGTGAAGATTGGACTGTAGGCTCAGACACACTAGAGGAGTTACAATATTATTTGAAGACAAGATATGCATTAAAATCTAGAAAATAAAGAGCCTTTGACCTTGAAAATCATATGAACAACATAAGGCACAATCTTATTACCAAAATGACAGTGCCACACCAAGTGGATTTTGAAGAAGGTGTCATAAGGAACTGCATTACTTATAATGATCTATTTAGTAGAAGGAAAAAATGGGAATATATGAAGAAGCTTTTAGAAAGGATGAAGCAGAGGTCCAAGGATTTCCTAGGATACTTTGTTGAGGAAAAGGACCCCATCAAGAGGATAGAATTGATAATTGGTATATTTGAAGTCTTGTACAAAAAGAAGGAAGCATGTCTCAAAGAACATGATGGTGGTGAAACTACAGAGTATACCCTAGGTGAAACCTCTGAGCCTCCCATGGAGAAGTTATCTCCCAAAAGATAGAAGACAAGAAGCATTGAATAGTTAGTACCTTATGAGGATACTGAAGAGGTGGGCGATACTGAGGAAGTGGATACAGTACTATAGTCATTGATAGGTGATATTGAAGTTGATCAACCCATCCTTGAGACCAGTACCCATAAACATGAGGAAAGGATGGGTGATGTAGAAAAAACAAGTACAGAGGTACATGAAGATGAAAGGGAAATTGTAGCCAAGAGATTCATAGAAGATGATGAATTCATTAAGACTACCGAGTTTAAGGATTTTTGGATGAAGATTAAGATAAAATAATTTCAAGAGAGGATAGAATTAGCTAAAGTAGGAATTGAAGAATCAGAGAAAAATGAAATGGTAGCACAGACTTTCTAGGAATTAAGAGTTGACAACATTGACATTAGCCCCCAGAAGGCTAGAGAAATGGTCTTGAAGAGAAATATGCTCATTTTCCCTGGCTTGGAATTAAAGAAAATGTTTCTACTTGATCAAGTGCAGGCTCAGGAAGATCCAATGGTAGTTGCAAAATTTGACTTTGATGAAGGTGTGAATGGAACTGGGTATAACCCAAAGATTGAAACCCTCACCATATGGATCAAACAAAAAATATATAGAAGCCAAAATTATTGGATGTAATTCAAGGTATGAAAGGGGCAGCGGTGGTAAGGAAAATACAAGATACCACCCCTTTGGAGGCAACCACAATTACCATGCATTCGACCATGTTCACTCTAGAAACTATTAAGGGACTAGAATATAGATTGAATGAGTATGAAAAGGAACAAAGGTTCCTAAATGATGAAGTTAATAAATTGTTCATGGAGAATGTCAAATTGTAAGAACAATTAAGAGGAGCAGGACCCTCACAAAGCAAGGAGATGGTGTTATATATGCCTCCTATTGCTCCAATGGATATTGTGAAGAAAATTTTTGTAGAATAGGTAAAAAATCTAGAGAAGGAAGTGGATGATGTAAAGAAGGCCAACAATCAAACCCGAGATGAAGTGAAAAGACGAATTTGTGAAGTTATGGAAAAGATTCTTGAGCACATGATAAAATCAGTCATAGATAAACTGGAGAATGTGCATGATAGTTATAAAACACTTTAATGGGAAATGGATCAAATAAAGACACATATGCTTGTATTAGATCCTTTGTTTAAAAGGTGGCAGCCTATTCACCACACTTTGGCTAAGTTATGCAAAGTTCTACAAAGAATTCCTGATGCACCCACAACATTAAAGCCAACTGAACAAACTGTGAAGATGATTACTGATGAATTTTAGTATGTACAAGGGTTTGATAAAAATATTGTAACACGAATGGATTTATTCCATACCTGGAAACAGTGGTGTATACCAGAAATCGTGAGAGATGGTGATCAGTTGAAGGACTTGGATAAATGGAAGAAACAATTTAGTCAGGTTGTTCCTAAGTGTGTTACTCATATATAGGAGGATGATGATACCAGTCTTCCCAGGCTAAATCAGATCATGGATGTGTTGATTGTTCTTGATGCAGGATACCTAAATTTTGTCAATGATACAAAGGCATTACTAGATTGTTGATGGAAAAATCATCTTGCAAACATGCAAAAGATCCAGGAATATAAGTGGCCATCAAATTTTATGGTGTATCAGTGGGAGGAAAAGTATTTGGTTTCAGAAGAATAGGACACTGAGGTGAGAGAATTTGGACATTCATCATGGAGAGGAAGACTTTTCCAGATCAATGATCACGGGTCTTCTACGTTGAATAATGGAACCATATGTCAAAATGTCTTAAGTCTTGTTATTTCCTTAATTATGCTAATTAAATAGCTGTTGATTTCAAAAGAATAGGGCACTGAGGCAAGAGCATTTGGATGTTCATGATGGAGAGGAAGACTTTTCCAGATCAATGATCATGGGTCTTCTACATTGAATAATGGAACCATATGTCAAAATGTATTAAGTCTTGTTATTTCCTTAATTATGCTAATTAAATAGTTATTAGTAAAAGAAGTAGTTATGAAAGGTCGTTTCTTTTTGTAAAAGGCCTGTAGCTTGTTTCTTCCTATATAAATAGGAAACCAAGGCCTAGTTTTAAATTATCATCATCATATATCATTTCCATTTTTAAGACTTATGTTATTAATATATATCAATTGAAGCAATATAATAGAGAACATCTTATTATCAAAGATTCTCCATGACTATGTTATCATTCTATATTTTTCTTATGTTTTCCATACTTATCTCTTCTTATATTTGAATGAATATCAGTTATTGAGCCTCAATACTATGCTGATATAGTAAATCATTTATTGTGGATGTTGGTAGAGCTGCTATTTTTTTTGAAAATTTGAGCTTATTTTGCCTTGTTACATGTTCAACATAAAAATGGAAACTATTTAAAAATAATAAAGTTAACAAAGTTGCTTATTTAAATAACTGTGAGTTACATGCATTAATATTTTATTAACTTTTGTGTCTTCACAAACATATGTTGATACAAAATGAATGGAAGAAACATCCAAGTAATCCTAATTTTTTTTGCCAACAATTCATACCAAATATTGAACAATTTAAGGATATTGCAATAGGTAACTAAGGATATGATGATGATGATATATTATTGTACTTGTATATTCTATGAAACATTCCTTATTTTCTATGAAATAGTGTATATATTCTTGTACTTGTAAATATTCTTTTACTATTATGTCTATTAAATAAAATAGAGTTTGAATAAAAAATGCTTCACCCTTTTTTGTAAGTGAGTATGTGAATTATTGTTTAAGGAAAAATATTACAGTGTTTACATTTTCAGTTTACTAGTTTCAAAGCTTCATTTTCTATGTATATAAAATTGTATGTGCTCTTTATCTCGAATGACATAAAACAATAATATCATCAGAATTAGGGTTTTCAATTTTAGCACCATCATTGTCCACACTTTTCATATCCTGTTCTCTTTTAAGTACAATCAGATGTCAAAATTTTATTTTTATTTCTTGTCCCAGTTAATCTTGATTCCTTTTAGCACAACACAGTAGGTTGCATGTTAAATTTCAAACATTTTCTTTGCATTTTTTTGTATATATTATTTTCTCAGTGCATCATTATGTAACAACAATTTCACTTCTGAGATATGCAGTAAAAATAAATGAAAGCACATGTTTGCTTTGTCAAGGGAAATGTATGGTGAATACCCTATTTCTTTCAGATAAGTGTGCAAGCGAAATAAGACATAACTGATTGAATATGATTTTCTATTGTACAATTGTTTTTTTATGTGCTTTTCACTCTTTGCATGTGGATTACCCTCAGAAAGAGACTACTTATCTTTTCTTAAATGAATCCTTTACATTTCCTATCCATATTGTTGTCTTTCATAATATCATCTAACTCTGGATTGTTGTCTTCTTGTGGTTGAACATAACCATCTTCAACATCATCATGGATGCCAATTTATTTGATGTTCTCTAATCCCTCTCTCTCATTTTGTTGGCCATCATTGTTTCACTCAGTATCCACTAATGCATCGTCAAATACATGCCTTAATCTTGGATCATAATGCATGACAAATATCCATTTCGGGTCCAAAATATCTTCATAGAAAAATACCTGCACATGAACGACATACATATATTAGACATTATATAAATTGTATGAACATACATACATCAATTGAATAATGGAACATTATTTTATAGACTAACTTTTTTATACAATAATTTATATAGAACACAATTTTGACAACATAGTTTATAAAACATCAGTTGACACTCATTTATTATTATTTGGTTTTCTTCCCTTAAGAACATCCTTAGGGAGACCTTGTTCTTCCCTCTTCTTTCATGTAGGAGTGCATTTTAGGAAGAGGTAATCAATCAATAACTCATCCCCAATGGTAAGGTCCATAATAGCCTCAATCATTATCAATCTATCAACCTCTCTTTCCATATCTCCATCTTTATCATTTATAACCTCAACAAATTAACAATTCCGTCTTATAGTAGGGTCCCTTCCCTTACTACTATTTATAAATCCTGCAATATTTTTGTGTGTGTATGCACGCCCATCTATATACATAAGAGGACCTCTATTCATTTCTTTTCCACTTTCCAATTGGAGACGATGTGTATACATATTTGAATTTAGACCATATGCTGACATGCTAGGCTTATATTCTGCTAGCCTTCTCCATTCACCACTAGAATATGATGGACCATAATATGGCATTAATCTTTTAGTGGTTTGTTCTGAATTGTTTCTATGTTTGGATCCCACATGTACATTTTGGACAATAAAGAGGCCTATATTCACTCCATGAATATTGGAGGGTTGTATCATGTAGCTGTATCCTCAAAATTGAAACACCTCGTACACTCTAAGTAGTTGTTGATCACTAGGCCAAGCACAATATAGTTGACGATCAAATGTCTCTTTGTAAATTGATCTCAAAATTAGGGGCAAGTCATCATCTCCATCACATTCATTCTCATAGGGTATGTAATCCACTTTCCCCTTGTCTTTAAGAAAATAATGCATCTTCACACTGGTTCTTGTTCTGTTACTTGTTTTCGTCAATTCCTCATCTTCTGAGCTGGTATATTGGCACATATTTTTGTTAAATGTATCATCTGATAAATGATCATTTCCCTCTAGTCTGGAAGTCAGTGATCCAGGAAACTTTAAACCAAGAAATTTATCCTACAAGTATCCATTAAGAAAATATTAGTTATTTAAATAATATAAAACAATGTTTAAATGAAGTATACATGTTATTTATATCAAATTAGAAAATTCCTCACCACAATTCCTATTGGATTTGAATCGATTGTAGAAGGAATACTACCGACTGGAAGCTCATCATATGTGTAATGTCTTTGTACAATCACTCGTTTGAATTGTTTCTTTCCATGACATACAAAACATCCACAAACAACAATTTTCTCAAAGTATTCATCCCATGTACTATAGTCCTAACCTACCTCTTCTTCAGTGCAATCATTTGTTGTGTCTGCAGTATCCATTGTCATATCCTCTTCCACCCACTGTCGTCTATGATATTTAACAGTTTTAGGTCCACGTCCACGTACATATCTTGTTCTTTTTCTAGTTGAGAGCTTAGGCTCTGCATTTGCTCCAATCTCCATCTAAAATAATCAACAAAATGCATTAATTTATGTCAAGATTGGATAATACATTATAAATTTCAATAGTACCGTGAAAAAAGATGGACATATCACAAAATGCCATCAAATCATTTTTTCCTAAGTTAAGTCAAAATTTGAGTACTTGATGTCCTACTTAATTCGTTGTGTTCTCATTTGATATGACATGATCTGTTGCCATGGCCTCGTCTCACCCCTATAATACACAACATAGTAAATAATGTTTAGTACACCAATTCTATCATTTCAATGAATATTCTATCCAACAAAAAACCTCACTTTAGTCATATATTTGACATATTGATATCATGTTATGGCTATCCTAATTTTCAAACTTTTCCCTTGATCATAGAATCACATTTAATCACCATTCTTGTGCATTTTCAACCAATAAGTTTGACCTCAGAGGCCTCATGGACAAAAAAGTGACTTTATCTCCTCTATGTTGTAGAATTTGTGAATTCATAAACACCTTCCTCCTTTGGTTGAGGTTGCTTTCTCTTGTTACCTCTATTGTATTTGTAGATTCTGTTATCTCATCTATTTCCACCCACTTTTGTCTCAGTGATTTAGTATTTCTACATCGTCCATGTCCTCTCTCCATGGCCTCCTCTGTGAATAAAAATTTTGCCACAGAATCTTTCACCACACTACCATCAAGAAGGAAAAATCAACTTGCGGGACTGCGATAAAAACTGCTCTACCGCACCAAGCTGATGAAGGAGCCATGAGACAACGTGGTCACCGCACTACCGTACACCAATGGTAGAAGACTTGTAGTACTACGGGATTCACCGCAACACCGCTAGGAACATAAGGAAGACTTGAATACCACCGCAAAAGCTTTCACTACACTACCACAGAGAAGGATGACACACCTTGCAGGACCGCGGTAAAAACAATTCTACCGCACCAAGCTGATGAAGGAACCACAAGACAATGGTGGTCACAAAAATAAGGCAGGAGTTGGAATTATTTCCAACCCTATGGATCTTGTGATACACAACAATGAAAATAGTCACTATACAACAATGATAGGCGCTAAATTAGGTGCACTTGACGCTGCCTTATACGTCCCAAACAAATTACATTTACGGCCAAGAGTTGGCACTAAAGTTGGCATTAAATAACACTAACTAAAGCATTGAATAATGAATCAAAATAAAAAATTTAAAACTTTCCCATGTGAAGGAAGAAATTAGACAACAAAAAATAAGGAAAGACACCGCGTGAAGGAAGAGAGCAGGGCGCTACCAACAACTAATGAGAAATTCAATTTAGTTTGCGACATGCTGTGCAAAGGAAGAGAGCAGGGCACTACCAGCAACTGATGAGAAATTCGATTTAGTTTGCGACACCATAGGTAAGCTTACAAAAAAAAATTCTTGGCTGAATTCATGATTGTTTACTGCTCTTTGTATTGCATTTGAATTCATGATTGTTTACTAGTTCATGGCCTAACCAGTCCAGGCAACCTCTAAATTGCCCCATCATTATAAATTGTAAAACCTTCACGAAACCAACAAAAAATTTACCCTACCCATTTGAGCTTTGGCTCAAAATATTATAGCACGAAGTGAGGATGCCTCTGTATTCTTTCCCTAGCCTGGGTATCAAGGAAATAGTGAACTGCTTGGAAAATCTAGGAATTGGGTCAATCACTACTGAACAACTGCTAAAAATAAATGTAGAAACCACTCGATTTTGCCCAGCCACACCATAGTCACCGATGCCATGAAAAATTCATGCAAGATTGCATTATGAAAGAGTTTTCATGATAAGGTTATCAACACTAAACAAACTGAGTGAACATATTTTCCCTACGTTATCAACACTAAGCAAACCCAACGAACATATTTTCCCTAGGTTATCAACACTAAGAAAACCCAACGAACATATTTGCCCACAAAACAAAACTTTCATACCACAAACTAGACGAAAACTTTCATACCTGACAGTGTGTACTTCATTTGCCTCCATAGACTGGATGAAAATAATTTTCCCTAGGTCGCCTCAAAATGTCAAGCAATGGAGGGAAGCAACCATTGTCAGCAAACTCTAGCCATAATGAGGTAATTCATTGTCAATTTATAGATTTGCAAATGTTTCCATTGTTTCTTTGAATTTTACTTTTTTAGTTTTTTATTTCTAAATTTAAAAGAAGAAATATAATTTAAATATATATATAGGGACATGAGATTGACAAAGATAAAGATGAATTGGCTTCCATATTGGGGGTAGAGGCAGTGAAAAAATTGGTTAATGTGGATTGGACAAAACTTGCCAGATACATAGAAAAACAATCTGGTAACGCCCCTCAAACATTGCAAACAAATCAGCTGTGTCAAAGGGAATCAGTTGATTCCCCAACCAGTCCTGGATCTTGAAAAAGATCCAGCAGGAAGTCAATGATAGTAAACTCTAAGAATGTGGAACAAGGAGTAGATACTTCCACTCCTGGGACACAAACTTCTTCCACCACACCATGTTTTCAATCTTGCATTGGTAGCTACAATACGAAGATAGAATATGAGGTGGTTTCAGGGGAAGTCTGAATTATGGATGCTGGGAAAACATTTGTGAATAGGTTGAAGGAATCATGCCTTCAACGGTTCAAAGACCATCTACATTTTCCATTCTCAAAGATACCCATGCACCTGAAAAAAGAATTTATCCATGACGCGGAGAATGAACTTGGCATAGGTTGGTCTGTAAAGAAGATAAAGCTATGAATGTCTCAAAACTCCAAGAGATTTCGGTGCAACCAAACAAAGAAGATAAAAAAAATCCCTCCTGAGCTAAGGCTTAAAAGAAGGCCAATTGATGTAAGTGTGAAAGTATGGAAAGAGCTTGTAAAATAATATGAGAAGTCCGATGCATGAAGGAAATCCAGTGAGGAGAGTACGCAAGTATTTGAATTTTCTCATAAGATTATATCAAATTTATTAAACGATATTTAAAATTTATTTGTGCATAGTTAAATTGAATTAATATATGTTTCAAGACAAGGCTATGTTTCAAGACAAGGCCTCCAAGGCTAGGCTTGAGAAACTTTGTGCCACACATCACAGTGGCCAGAAAGGTTTATAGGCCTTGATCTGTACATTTGTTGTTGGAGTGAAAATGACATTGAGAGGGGGGGGGGGGGGGTGAATCAGCGTCTTAACAAATTTTACCATTTTTTAGAAAATAAACCATAACACTCATTTGTTCTCTATATTTCAATGATTAGTACATTCATGAGCTGGATACAATCATTCATAAACTAAAATGAGAAATTTAATTTCAAAACAATGAACAATAAAGCATTATCAAGTAAAGCAGTGAAACCACAAATGAACAATGAGACACAAGATATGCCGAGTGGAAAACCCTCCTAAGGTAGAAAAACCACTCCTAAACTGTTGCCTTTCCGCCTCTTATTAGAAAACCACTTGTTAACAATGCCTTATAGGCTACTTTCTGAGCACCAACCCCTCACTTTGAAACACCAGTTTCAAGGAGCAACAACCCCTTTTCCAGATTACAGAATTATAATGACACAAAGGAACTCTCTATTTTTCTTATTGTCACACTAGCCTCTCAAAATGAATACCTCTAATATCCTCAAGGTTCTCAAAAATGAACCTTCAAAATACTAGACATATCCACATATCAAGACTTCTCATGTTGCATTTTTGTTTCTTTAGATTTTCTATTACAGAGTTATCACATATGTCTCTCATGAATAGAAAAAATACAATAGTTATGTTTAATCACACACAATCTCTTAGGTTACCAAAAAGAATGTTTATGTTTTCTCTTTTTAACATTCAGTAGAGGTATATTGGATAAGACAAAATTTATGTCGGTTACTTGCTAAGAATAACAAAGTTCAGTCAAGTATGCACCAAGAAAAATGATTCTTCTGACAATCGAAGAGGTTTGATAGAAAATGCATTTTAATGAAATGATCTAGAACCCTAAATCCAATAGAATCTGCACCAGTAACATCAACAAATACAATAATACATAAAACATATGCATCAATAAATTCATTCCAACTGATATCTTGAAAAACCCTTATTCAAAGTTTGTAAAAGAACCTCCAAAGATTTAATGACAGGTGGAGGAAAATATCAGAGAGACAATTGTATGCTTCAAATGACCTTCGTTCAAGCTGAAACATGCAAAGAATATCACAGCTAGGGTCTGAGAGAGATTTGTAACTAAACCCACATCATTGTGAACCTCAGAACAAAAAATAAACAACTTTTTCAGAATACCCACAATGAGAATTGAAGAGACAAAGTAACCGACCATAATGCATGCTTTTCTGACACTGAACAACAACCCTTTTGAGCATTTTAAAATTAAAAGAAAAGAATAGAAACTGTCTTCTATATTCGAGCCAAGAGTAGTAACGGTTCCCTTTTCTTTTTTCTTTTTAATAAAGCATACTTCAAATGATAAAAAGGAATACCTGAATAAGAACGAGCTAAAAAAGAGTGCGTGAGAATTTGTATCATGAATTTACCAAACCAAAAGATCTAAAAAACTAGTCATAGTTCCTTCCATGCTCGAGCCCTCACCAACAGAGAAACGACAGACCAAATCACCACCCACTTCATAGCTCTTACAAAGAGCTCTAACATCTGTCCATTAGGTTGCAACAAGAAAAATTGATAGAGTAATGACTGTTACTAATTACCCATGGCGGTGGCAGAAGCAAGGGTTTCAACCCTTAGCATAATGAAACACAAAAATTTTCCCTAACCTTTCATTTCCATTCGAAGCCTTTTCAAAAATAGATAAAACTTGAAGTCCGAAAGGACTTAAGTCATGATATGAAAACATCATAATAAACTTTAAAAATCGTTGTCAAAGACTTTACCAAGGAGACCAACATAATAATCAATTTGATGATTGCTAAAGAATGTCGATCAACATTATCAAATAATCACCATTATCCAAAGACCAATGATCTCCAAAAAACCGACAAGTATAAGATGGTTGTCGACACATATGACTTTAATCAAATTATTCGCTATGCAATAAGGACCGATTCAAATATGACTTTATTCAAAGTCATTTACCAATGCAAGTTAGCCATTTTAAACAATAATTCCCAAAAGAAACCCGATAAGGCATAATTTATATGCCTTCTTTGATGACCAAACAAAAACATTATCATATGAAATAGATGCCGATTATGAAACATAATTCCCTTTCCAATGCAATGTGACTTCTAAATCCCTTTTAATATAAACCAAGATTTATAAAATCCCAAAGATCAACTTGATAAACATCAACTGAAACCATATTTCCATCGAGCCACAAACATTACCTTCACATATATACCTTATCAATGCCATATAATCACTGAAATTTGAACATGCCCATCAACCTGTATGAAGGAATAGCCCCATGTGAAATATATATCCTCTGCACATGAATCCAACATGGTCAGTACCAAAAAATAAAATTGAAAGTAAATCATCTATCCACAAATTACTGAATATGCCAAGACAGATTACAACAATAACCAAATGCACCAAGTACCATAATGCCAATTAATCAATTTTGACATCAAGGACAAATATGCCACAAAGAGAAAGTAAAAATTTGTAAGTATATTTAATATGTTCAATGATATATTTTTTATTTCCTTGGAAAAAGTAAATGATTGCATATTAATTAGTTTAACTAGTCCATGTGCCATGTTTTGATAGGAGGAGAAATATGGCCGCCATCCAAAGCAATTTGAAAAGAATATGTTACAAAACAAAAAGTGAAACGATTTTGTAATCTAGATGGAGAGCGAGGTATCAATAGTTGAGTTTCAATAACTTAGTTGGATATTATTGTGTTAATATGTCAATTTACATCTCTTGTGTTGAGTTGTTTATTGATGCATAGGATGAGTAAATAGAGCTCAAATCTTATGATTACAAGATGACCGTTTATGTGCATGAATAAATAGTAGAAGGATGTAGATGAACTAAATTCATCTAAATTTATACCTCTTGGAAAACATTCCTCTTGAATCTCTAATATCAAGTGCCCGAGACTTCCCTGTAGCTTTTACCTTTCGTTGTCGCCTTTCCTCTTCACTGTTAGAATCATCTCCTTTTTCATTATCTACATTTCTGGCTTCAACTTCTAATTCATCCCATGTTTTACCTTCCTCCTCTTTAGAATATTCTTCTTCTTCTTCGTCCTCCTCTGACTCCACAAGAGATTCATCTTTTGAACCTTCCTCATCTAATTCTGATTCCTCTTCCACATCAGAGGGTTCATATCCTTGATTTGACTATTCTGAATTATCAGAATTAGAATCACTAGCTTCCATATTCAAAAATTCCCAACCAACATCTTCAATAAATTTATCTGGATCATCAGTAATAGTCTTCAAAATTGGTCGCTAGTTCAAGTTCATTCTGCTTTCATAATACTTTATATCCATGGAGTTCAGTCATTCCTTGATGCCATCAAACGAAGATTGAGGAATGGTGTACATGTGGAGTACATTCCGCTTTAAGTCTTTGAAAACAATAGCCATATCAAATGCATTCTACCCAAGTCCTACTCTCTCAAGGTTAACAATCTCAATCTCACTAATAGTGATTACTAAGAAAGGTAATTCCACCAACTCTACCAAATAGTTTACCATAGGAAAAATAAAAGCAGAGGCTTTGAAAGTAACTCCCTGAAAACCAAGCTCTCTAAATGTTATATCAAACTCTAGTTAAAAATATTTTAGATGAGGCTTCTCCCATAGCTCTCTTACTGACTTGACAAATCCTTGAAACTTTGGATTGATATTATTTTTGTTGTCCCTCTCTTTTTGTTCTTCCTCAATTTCATCAGGATCATACATTGACCTTCTTGCCCCTCCTAAAGTTTGGACCACATCCATTACCTCCACATAAAACTAGAAATCCTTGGTCTTCTTGGTTCCCATGCCATGATATGGTTATGCAAATGGAAATGAAGCAAAGTAATCATCTCCTTCTCCGATGGTTGGAAGAATGTATGCTTAATGTTTTGATACATAATATCAACTCTCTCTTCTTCTCTCATGGTTGAATACCGAGATTCATTATGGTGGGCCTCCAGAGTTCCAATCATCTTTTTTCCTCTTCCTCTTCCACCAAATGTTGGCCTGATCCACACATCTTCTAGCCTAATTGCCATTGTTTTTGAAAGTTGAATTTTCTACTGAGTCACCAGTGTAGCTCTCTCTGCCTTTTCAGACTCTTTCATTGCTACAGTAAATTAGCGCCTAATTGATTAACAATCTCAATCTCACTAATAGTGATTAATAAGAAAGGTAATTCCACCAACTCTACCAAATAGTTTACCGTAGGAACAATAAAAGTAGAGGCTTCGAAAGGAACTCCATGAAAACCAAGCTCTCTAAATGGTACATCAAACTCTAGTTCAAAATATTTTAGATGAGGCTGCTCCCATAGCTCTCTTACTCGCTTGATAAATCCTTGAAACTCTGCATTGATTTTATTTTTCCTGTCCCTCTCTTGTTGTTCTTCCTCAATTTCATCAAGATCATACATTGACCTTCTTGCCCCTCCTAAAGTTTGGACCACATCCATTACCTCTACATAGAATTGGATATCCTTGGTCTTCTTGGTTCCCACGCCATGGTATGGTTATGCAAATGAAAATAAAGCAAAGTGATCATCTTTCTTCCTCTTCCATGAAAAACAAGCTCTCTAAATGCTATATCAAAATCTAGCTCAAAATATTTTAGATGAGGCTGCTCCCATAACTCTCTTACTCACTTGAAAAATCCTTGAAACTCTACATTGATTTTATTTTTCTTGTTCCTCTCTTGTTGTTCTTCCTCAATTTCATCAGGATTGTACATTGACCTTCTTACCTCTCCTAAAATTTGGACCACATCCATTACCTCCACATAAAACTAGACATCCTTGATCTTCTTGGTTCCCATGACATGATATGGTTATGCAAACAAAACTGAAGCAAAGTAATCATCTCCTTCTCCACTGGCAGGAAGAATGCATGCTTAATTTTTTGATACATGATATCAGCTCTCTCTTCTTCTCTCATGGTTGAATACTAAAATCCAGTATGGTGGGCCTCCAGAGTTCCAATCCACCAAATGCTGGCATGATCCACACGTCTGATAGCCTAATTGCCTTTGTTTTTGAAAGCTAAAGTTTCTCCTGAGTCACCAATGTAGCTCTCTCTAGCTTTTCAGACTCTTTCATTGCTACAAATCATCTCTGGGATTTAATCATTTGTACCACATGGTTGATGTGCTTTGAACCCTTGCATCTAAAGGAAATTTCCTTAACATAAATACTGCTAGGGAATTTCAATGTTTCCATTGTAGTTGGCATTAAAGCCGGTACCTACAACATTGAAAACTATCCTTATATAAGAATTCCCTCCATCTTGTTAATTGGCTTGTAACACTCTTGATGGTGGCTACATGAAATCTGATTTTGGTTCCTCTTCTACATCAGAGGGTTCATATCCTTGATCTGACTCTTCTGAATTATCAGAATTAGAATCACTAGCTTCCATATTCAAAAATCCCCAGCCAACATCTTCAATAAATTTATCTGGATCATCAGTAATAGTCTTCAAAATTGGCCGCTAGTTCAAGTTCATTATGCTTTCATAATACTTTATATCCATGGAGTTCAACCATTCCTTGATGCCATCAAGCGAAGATTGAGGAATGGCTTACATGCAAAGTACATCTTTCTTCCTCTTCCACCAAATGCTGGTCTGATCCACAAGTCTGCCAGCCTAATTGGCTTTGTTTTTGAAAGTTGAAGTTTCTCCTAACTCACCAGTATTAGCTGTAACTTTTTTGAAATTTTATTATGGTATGTGCACTTTGATATGATGTAATATGATTATGGTTTCGTCTCATATGTTGTAATATTAGATACATAACAAAAAAATTAATTATTGCATGAAATAAATAATAACTCTTCATTCTAAATGTTTTTTTTTTGTAGAACACAGGGCTTCCAGAAGATCAAGATGATCCTCAACATGATATAGATCCAAAAAATATTGGTTATGCCAGTACAGATCACATGGCAAAGGATGTTGATGATGTAGATACGGAAGACACTGAGACCGACGACAATGGTGATGACGATGACGACGACGATGATGATGATGATGATCACGATAGTGATGATGATGATGAGACAGTTGGTGGTAGTAACCAGTGACATTCATGATCATATAGACTACATCATGAATCATTGTTGATATATCGTTATGATGACTCTTTTCATGGTTACTATCATATGTATCATTTTCACGGCCTATAGTACTATATTATTGAGTTGTGTCATATTTACATGTATCATTTTCACTATATCATTTGGACATGTATAATCTTGACTTGTATTAGTTTGAGTTACATAATGTATCAATTTTATTTATATCATTTTGACATGTTTTTGATGTACTAGCATATTTGACTTTCACTTGTTTTAGTTATATATGATGATGATCTTATCAGTATTGACTTGTCAATTTATATATATTAAAAGTGGTCAATGATTTTTGGATGGATATTTATTACGTATGATGGTTTTAATTTACTGCTCAGGATGGATGTTGTCAAATTCAATTAAATTATAGATATTTGACTCACATGTTTTAATTATAGATGATGATCATGTTACAATAATAGTTCAGGTGGTGATGAAAGGTAAAATTAATGCTTGGCACCTCCAGAACATAATTGAACAAATCAAAGAAGTGTTAAGTTCTTTTGGTTGGTAATGACATTGAACAATAGATGTAATTTTTTATCCTTACACGCAATACAAAATTTTTGTGTTACCGACCAAAAAAATAAATAATTATCTTGTTATTTAATCATATGAGTTAAATAATTAAATTACTTAATCTATAATCATATGAGTTATTTAAGAGGCACGATATATTTAACTAATTAAATTGAAATAAAAAATATTAAATTAATAAATCAAAGCAAAACAAGAAGCATTTTTAGAAGAAAAAAAAGAAGCAACAATGGAAGCCAAACTAGAAGCAAACCAGAAGAAATCTTGGAAACAAAATTGGAAGCAAAACCGGAAGCAAAACTGGAAGAAAAACTAGGAGCATACCTAGAAGCAAAACTAGAAGCCAAATTGGAAGCAAAACTGGAAGAAAATATTCAAGCAAAACTGGAAGCAAAATTAGAAGCAAAACCGAAAGCAAAAGTTGAAGCAAAATCGGAAGCAAAAGTGGAAGCAAACCCAGAAGCAAAATCGAAAGCAAAACTGGAAGCAAAACCGGAAGCAAAAGTGGAAGCAAAACCAGAAGCAAAATTAGAAGCAAAATTAGAAGAAAAACCGAAAGTAAAAGTGGAAGCAAAATTGAAAACAAAACCGAAAGCGAAAATAGAAGCAAAAATGGGAGTAGACATAGAAGCAAAATCAGAAGTCGAATTGGGCGCCAATTTTGGTGCTACTTCCAGTGTTATTTCAGGCACTGTTTTAGGCGGCTGAAGAGGCACTGGTTCCTAGTGCTATTTTGGGCACTAACATGGACGCTATGATTTCTTGGTGCTAACTATGGCACAAATTGCAGCGCCACTGCGGGTGCAAAAGTTTGCGCCGAGAAGACCATGCCTTTTTGCACCGAATTTTGCACCAGCCAAATCACTCGATTCGTGGACTGAAATACACTAAAATCCAATGCTATTTTAGGTGCTATTTTCCTATTTTGTTGTAGTGTAGTGATCTACACATTTAGGTATATCAAGCATTATGTTTCTCTTCCTATGTTTTATATAGTACTCATTTTATTAAAGATCCACATATTGATGCATTTAACTTGGCGATAGTAAGTGATATCATGATTTAGTGTATCTAGTTACATGCTAAATATTTTTTTGATATATACCAAATATGCTCATGATATGTTTGTAATTTATGTATTTAAGGAAGTTTTAATTGATGAACCTTTATTGTGGTTTAATTTTAATTGATGAACAAGTTTATTGTGGCTATATATTTATCATATGGTTGGACATATTCTTATCATTCTATATCACTAGAGAAACAACATAAGTAATGTAGACCTTATATTTAAAAATAAATTCAAAATTTGAGTATGATGATGTTAAGATAATATGGTTGTAATCTTCTTGGGGACAAATTATTTCAATATCATTCGTTAAGACCTATTTTGTTTGTCTTTTCTTTAGTTTTTTATAAATGTTTGTTTAATTTTTTATGTTGAAACAAAGATATTAATAATGGTGCACATTGACACAAGTGGCTATGAAAAAGTGGTGTGTGGTTCATGTTAATTATTTTTTACATGTGTATGAATTTTCCTTATGAATTTTAGATGATGCTTGAGGTTATAGAGTGCTTATAGTAAATACTAGATCATCATGTTTCAAACAATGTTATAATTTCTTTTTTTTTATTTGACTTTAACAAATGAACAATATTTAGGGTTCTTTGCAATATTAACTACATTCATTGAAAGCATGTGTGTACATTTCTATGTGGGTGGATTAAAATTTGAGAAATTTGTGATGGGGAGTCAAAGGACTAGAAAGAGGAAGTATGATAAAAAAATAAAGAAGAGAAAATTGAATGAAGAAACATCTACTCAAACAACCCATGTAAATTATTGATGACCAAGGTGACATACATGTACAAGAAAAAATTGAAGGTAGTAATAGAATTTTTTTCTATGGTATGGAAAATCTGATGGAGATGGATGAGGATTTTCTTTTCAATAATATTTCATCTAAAGATATGTTATCTGAAAGAACACTAAAATTACACTATAAAAGAATATGGGATGATTTTTTTGAAGAAAAATATATAATTGGAAGAGCACAATTATGTGCAAAGTTATTTAGGTGAAAAGAAATTACCCATATTTTGGGTTTCTTAGGGTTTGATAAAGGAAAAAGTCATCAGGTTCATTAAAACAAACAATTGTTGAAAACTTGCAAGAAGCTTTGAATTGTATTGAAAAAAAGAGTCAAGCTACTGATCCAAGTGTTGCACATAGAGCATTGACGATTGTAATTTCTAGTAAGAAATTATCACATAGAAGACTAGTTCAAGCAATTTCACAATTACTAAATGTTTCTATGAGAATTGTTCAAAGGTATATTAAAAAGAGAGATAGATTAGATGAAAATATTGAGAAAAATTTGAGTAAATATTTGTAGGGTTCCCCAAAAAGATAGAATTTTAGAAGATGTAAAGAAATAGGTGATTGCATATCTAGCCACTCTCATGTTTCTTCCAATAGAAGTGACACTATACAAATAATAGGTGAAGATGGTACAAAAATTTCTCATCCAAAACATTTTATAGATACAACGCAAAGTGAACTTTTTGAAGCATTCAAGCAAGAATTTTTAGATGTGAAGATTTTTCAAAGGATGTTTGAGAGACTATGACCATTTTTTGTACATATAAATAAAGTACGTGAAACTTGTTGTCGAAATCATGTTGAATTTCATCTGCACCTACAGTCATATAAAAAATTTATGGCAGTAATTAATCCAAATATATCCATTTCTAGAAGCACAACACAATTTGTGAAGTCTCTTGTATGCAAAAAATCAGAAGATTCAGATGAACTCAATGTATAGTGTATAAAATATACATGTAATGATTGTGGAAATTTGAAGAATTTTTTAAAAGTTGACAATATTGATCATTCAATGTAGGTTATTTGGAAGAGATTTGAATATGAGAAATACTCAATGAAGTCGGGATTCAGGGCCAAAAAAATTGTTATCAAAGAGAGTGGATTGTCTTACAATGAATTTATCAATAAATTTTGCAATATCATATATCCACATATCCAACATTGTCATGGTGCAAGATGGAAAGCTAAGCAATTTCGTAACTCAAAGAATTAATTTCCACCAAGTTGTATTATCTGCTTTGAGAACTCCTCAATAGAATGGATTTGTTGAAAGAAAGAACAAAACAATTCAAGAAGTAGCTAGATCAATGATTACTGAGGCTGGTCTACCAAAAGTTTATTGGAGAGAAGCTATTCACACTATTGTTCATGTATTCAATCGAGTTCAAGCAAGAGAAAACACTACAAAGACCCCCTATGAGCTATGGTGTGGAATAGCTCCTACTGTTAATTATTTCATGGTATATGGAAGAAAATGTTAAATTAGATGGGATGAAGAAAATTTAGGGAAGTTTATGCAAGAAGTGATGAAGGTATTTTTCTTGGATCTTCTACTAGAAGAAAATCTTACAGATGTTTCAATAAAATACTAAGAAATATTGTAGAAAACACAAATGTCAAGGTTGATGAAGCAATGAAGAATTCTATTGATGTTGAAGGATATGTATCTGATAAATCTAATTGTGTAAGGATTGAAGAAGTTGTGGAAGAACAAGAGAAGGATGAGCAAGAGAAGTAGAATGAAGAAGAAGAAGAAGCTCCAGTGGTGTCCCCTAAGACACCTAGATATGTGAAGAAATCATTCAGAAAATCAGATCATTGGAGACAAGACAAAAGGGGTATTGAGAAAAAGCAGAGCTACTGCTGGTGAGATAAATCTATGTTTACTTTCTAAGGTTGAACTGAAGACTATAAGTGAAGCATGCAAAGATGAGAATTTGATGGAAGCTATGAAAGAAGAACTTATGTAGACTGAGAAGAATCAAACTTGGGGATTGGACCCTAGAATGACAGATAAAAACATGATTGGATCAAAGTGGGTATTCAAAAACAAGTTGATTGAGAATGGAGAAGTGGTTAGAAACAAAGAAAGACTTGTGTGTAAGGGCTACTCACAAGTAGAAGGAATAGATTTTTAGGAGACTTTTGCTCTGATGGCAAGAATGGAAGCTATCAGGATATTCTTAGTGTATTTACTCATAAAGACTTCAAGGTCTATCAAATGGATATTAATTCTGCATTTTTTAATGGTGAAATAGAAGAAGAGGTCTACATGGAACAAACAGAAGGATTTCAGTTGTCGGATCAACTGGATATGGTTTGCAGATTGAAGAAATATTTATATGGATTGAAGCAAGCTCCTAGAGCTTGGTATGCAAGGTTAGACAAGTATTTGACTCAACAAGGTTTCAACAAAGGTATGACATATAGTAATCTGTAATTTAAAATTGAAAATGACAAAATCTTGATTGTGGTTGTATATGTTGATGATATTATCTTTGGAGGAAATGAAACTATGTGTAATATGTTTGTGGAATAAATACAAAAATAATTTGAGATGTCCATGTTTGGTGAGATGAATTTCTTTCTTGGGCTACAAATTAATCAAATAGAGAAAGGGATTTTTTTATTTCATAGTCAAAGTATATGAGAGAGATGTTGAAGAAGTTTGGCATGGATGGTTCCAAACTGGTATGCACTCCTATGGTATCTGGTTACAAATTAGGTAAAGATGATGATTCACCTAAGGATGATCAGAGAAAATATAGATCTATGATTGGTGGACTATTGTATTTGATTTCTACTAGACCATATATTATGCACACAGTCTATCTTATGGCTAGATTTCAAGAAGACCCTAAGGAAACACATGTTGCTATTAAAAGAATATTTAGATATTTGAATGGTACTTTGGATTATGGCTTATGGTATCCTAGGGATACTAATTTTACACTAAGTGCTTATACAAATGTAGATTGGGTTGGATGTGTAGATGACAGAAAAAGTACAAGTGGTGGTGCATTTTTTCTTGGTTGCAAATTGGTGGCATGGTTGAGTAAAAAGAAAGATTTGGTTTCCTTATCTACTATTGAAGCTAAGCATATTGCTGCTGCATATTGTTGTACACAAGTTTTATGGATGCAATAGACATTGAAAGATATCAAGTAATGTATGATGATCCTATTTGTATCTTTTGTGATAATACAAGTGCGATTAACATTTCAAAGAATCCAATGATACACTCGAGGAAAAAGCATATATCTATGAAGTATCACTTCTTGAGAAAGAAGGTTGTGGAGAATGAAATTAAGCTTGAGTATGTACCTAAGAAGGATAAGATTGCTGATATATTCACGAAGGCTCTTCCTAAAGATACTTTTGAGTATCTCTGGGAGAAGTTAGGGGTGATTTTTCCTCCTTTTTTGAACTAAATGCATATGGAGATGCATCATTCTGGTGGGTCTATGGATCTATCTTTCTTTTGGATTGATGTTTTGGTGGATACCTCTTAGGGGGAGTGGGTAGTGTCATGCGTTGTCATTAAAAGAGTATTTTGTTTTTAATATCAAACAAGAAATCAATGTAAAATATCATTTTCCTTTGCCATTGATGTCAAAGGGGGAGATGAAGAAGATGTGAAAAAAAGAGTATCTACTAAGGGGGAGAAACAAAAGAAAAATCATGAAAAATGTGTTCAGAGCTAGTGTGTTGTCTTTGATGGTTTTTCACATCATGTTTTGCCATCAATGAAAAAGGGGGAGATTGTTGCAAGAATGAAGGTGTTGTCATTAATGTCAAATAGTTAATTAGTTATCAACTCTAGTTGTTGTTGCCATTGATATCATGGATGTAGGTAGTTGTTTGTATATGTCGAGGATGTTGAGAAAATTGTAATGAAGAAAGGTTGCAGGTGTTCAATGGTTGCTCCAAGTTTTTCTCCTATATTTGTGTGGTTCAAATATGTTGATCATGGTTGTTGGAAGTTGCTATATCCATATTTTTGGATTTTGATTCATTGTACAGTGTAAGTTATGTTCACCAGTTGTGAACTGTGGTTTTTTGTGTATTTGGTTGAGGTCTGGGAGAAATGTTGTTGGTCCAGATTTCTTTTTGGTTGAGTCTTATGACTTGTGGTTCTAGAGTTAAGTTTTTATGATCATGTTGAATATTATTTTGGTTTCTAGAAAGATTGGATCATGCTAAGGGTTGCATGTGCTTAATTTTTTTGTGTTTCATACTGGTTTGGCTGACCTTGTGTTGAACACTACTTTTGAAGTTCATAAAATGTGTTGGGACTTATTTGGGTCCTCATCAAGCATGTGTTTGGGTCACCCTCCTAATTCCACCCTAGGATGTTTGGCACCGACCTTATTTGACTTTAATAATGGATGGTCAACTTTGGATATGTTTCAAAAATGAAGATGGTATAAATACAGGATGAGTTATTGGTGAAAGATGTACAAAGAGATAAGTGCAAAGAAATAGAGAAGATAGATGCAAAATAGATGTAAAAATGTGTGTGTATGTGATGCGAGTGTGACAGATTAGTGTGAATTCTAAATCCTGAGTTTCCAGATGCAGTGCGTTGAAGGTGTACTCTATCATTCATGCATGTTTGCAAGTGGTTGAGTGAATTATGGTGGAAATCTCAGTTGCATTGATATTTTCTTCTCTTTATAACATATCTCTTCTATCTTCTTTGTATCTCTATGGTAGTGAGCCCTCTGGGTGGTTAACCCTTGTTGGAAAGTGAGTCTTGATCCAAACAGTTAGTCCTATTTTGATAGTAAGCCTTTTCTAGCAGTGAGCCTTTGTAATCAGTTTTGATATTCTTTATATTGTGAGCTAATCCTCATCGTGGTTTTTCTCTTATTGGGTTTTCCACGTAAATCTAGTGTTATTGTGTTTATGTGATGCTTTTTAGTTTTTTCCCTTGCACTTAATGTTTAATCATTTAATATAGTAAAGGATTTGTGATTGATATAAGTTTCGATGAATGCTTTAAAGGTTAAATTTTCTACAATTGATTCACCCACCCTCTCAGTTGTCTTGTTCAACATAGGCATGTCGAGTTACATGTATATGGTTTTAAAAGTAGCAAAGATGATTGAATTATCATCAAAGAGGTTCACTTTTATATCAGTGATGATACGGGTCAACAATAGAAGCTATATAGCCCATTGTTTTAGAACATTTTTTGAAGTCCTGCTGAACAACACTGGATATGGTTTGATGAATGTGCTAATAAGTTTTGATTTTTTAAAATTAAATTATATATAATTATTTAAATTTATTTACTTGACTTTGAGACTTGAATTGTTCAATTACTTATATATGTTGTGTATGGTTACATATATATCTAGTCTTTTCAACTAATTTGGTTTGAATGAAATTATTTGTAACTTCATAGGATAATTTAAGTTTACAAAAGCTTTTAATTGGTTAAGCCAAAAATATGCTAGATGTGGCACAAATTTTTTGTGTAGTTTTTATGAGAGTGGGCATGGAAAAGGAGATCACGATGGAGCAAGAGCATGTGTGAAGCATGCACTTTGTCAACATGAAATTGTAGGTAACACCATATATTGAATAGAAAAATTTAAATTCTTAAACCTCTTAACCTGACAAATTTTTCCAACATGCACTTGTAGGTAATGTCATATGGAATGAAAAAAAAAAAAATTGAATGGTGCAAAAGTCATTTTTCTGCTCATGACTCAATATACAACACACACTCTTTTTGGGAAGGTAATGGTACATAGTAAAGGATTTGTTATTTGAATTTCAAAGTATGTACATGAAAATTAAATTTTCAAATTTAAATACATTATGCACTTTTTAATCACTTGGATGTTTGTAATTTATAGATATTGATCGATCAAATCCTAATAATTGTCAAATAATTAATGGTATTAGATGTCTGCATCAAATCATGACAACAAGATGTAGCAAGCCTTATGTAGTTGACGTGAGAGAAAATCATGTTTTTGTGTTGATTTCATTGAGGCCAATGAAAATAATCAACAATGTGAGAATATTAGAGATGGGTATGTTTCACAATGGGAAATGAAATAGTTAGTACTAATGCCTCCTTTTGAAGATACTGACAATGTTGATGTCTACGATCCTCTATATTCATATGATTACGAGCGTGTATCTAATTTAGTTGTTACAAGTATATTTTATTTACTTTTAGATTAAATTTTAATTTAAAATTGATTTATATATATTCTACCTAAGTTGAACATGTTTATATTTAAATGGTTTGCAAACTAAAACTCTAATTTTCAATCATGTATTTATATTTGTTTGTACTACATGGTGTGTATAGGAGATATTTTAATTGTTGTTATAGATCCTGACAATGCAGAAGTTGTGTATTACTATCTACTAATATGTATGCAATGAAAATGCAAATTGGTGGAATCAACAATAGATGGTGATGGACAAGAGTATCCCATTGGATCAATCATTGTTGAAGGCACATAGTATCAACAAATAAAAATAGATAAAAATGATATTATATTTGTTGATTATATTCCAAGACAAAAGTTTCTACATTGTAGTCACTTAGTTATAGCAACAAAAATAAATTTTGAAAATTTACCTAAAAGAGGACGTGCTAAACAAAAGTGGAGGTTGTCTATTGAAGATCATGAAAAGATTTTAGAGATAATTAAAGATAGAGAGGATCCAGATTATATGTACCAAAGAGCTTTAAGTTATTTAAATATGTACATGACATATATTTTTTAGATACAACTGGATATATATGGTCCTGGATATATATACATGTAATATTTGGATCTAATTTGAAAATATTTATATTATATATATTGAATTCAATTTTTTTTATCTATATATCTATATTGATTCCATGTGACCTGATCTATAATTTTTTTAGGCTCAATCAAGTTTAGATATGCACATTTAATTCATATGAAATACAAAACCTCTTGACTTTAAATTCATTTTGCCTTTTCCTTATTGAATCTATTTCCGATTGTATTTGTTTCATGTGGAATTCTTATGTTCAAGAATCTTTGATTTCATTTATTCAACTCCACTTATAGCATCATCTCTCACTTTCTTTTCTTGCACATGTAAATTCATAGGTGATACAAAACCTCTTGAATTTACATTCATTTTGTCTTTTCCTTATTAAATCTATTTCCAATTGTATTTGTTCCATGTGGAATTCTTAAGTTCAAGAATCTTTGATTTCATTTGTTCAACTCCATTTATAGTAGCATCTCTCACTTTCTTTGCCTGCACATGTAAATTCATATGCAATACAAAACCTCTTGACTTTAAATTCATTTTTTATTTTCCCTATCATCTATTTCCAATTGTATTTGTTCCATGTGGAATTCTCAAGTTCAAGAATCTTTGGTTTCATTTGTTTAGCTCCACTTATAGCATCATCTCTCACTTTCTTTTCTTGCATGTAAATTCATATGCAATACAAAACCTCTTGACAAGTTAAATTAATTTTTCCTTTTCCTTATTGAATATTTTTCCAATTATATTTGTTCCATGAAATTCTTAAGTTCAAGAATCTTTGATTTCATTTGTTCAACTCCACTTATAGCATCATCTCTCAGTTTATTTGCTTGCATGTAAATTCATATGCAAAACAAAACCTCTCGACTTTAAATTCATTTTTCCTTTTCCTTATTGAATCTATTTCCAATTGTATTTGTTCCATGGAATTCTTAAGTTCAAGAATCTTTGGTTTCATTTGTTAACTCCACATATAGCATTATCTCTCACTTTCTTTGCTTGCATGTAAATTCATATGCAATACAAAAACCTCTTAACAAGTTATATTCATTTTTCCTTTTCCTTATTGAATCTTTTTCTAATCGTATTTGTTCCATGGAATTCTTAAGGTCAAGAATCTTCAATTTCATTTGTTCAACTCCACTTATAGCATCATCTCTCACTTTCTTTGCTTGCATGTAAATTCGTATGCAATACAAAACCTCTTGAATTTAAATTCATTTTTCTTTTTCCTTATTGAACCTATTTCCAATTGTATTTGTTCCATGGAATACTTAAATTCAAGAATCTTTGGTTTCATTTGTTCAACTTTGCTTATAGCATCATATCTCACTTTCTTTGCTTGCATGTGAATTCATATGCAATACAAAACCTCTCGACTTTAAATTCATTTTTACTTTTCCTTATTGAATCTATTTCCAATTGTATTTGTTCCATGGAATTCTTAAGTTCAATAATCTTTGATTTCATTTGTTCAACTCCACTTATAGCTCATCATCTCTCACTTTCTTTGCTTGCATGTAAACTTATATGCAATACAAAACCTCTTGACTTTAAATTAATTTTTATATTTCCTTATTGAATCTATTTCCAATTGTATTTGTTCCATGGAATTCTTAAGTTCAATAATCTTTGATTTTATTTGTTCAACTCCACTTATAGCATCATCTCTCACTTTCTTTGCTTGCATGTAAATTCATATGAAATACATAACCTCTTGACTTTAAATTCATTTTTCCTTTTCCTTATTGAATCTATTTCCAATTATATTTGTTCCATGTGGAATTCTTAAGTTCAATAATCTTAGATTTCATTTTTTCAACTCCACTTATAGCATGATCTCTCACTTTCTTTGCTTGCATGTAAATTCATATATGCAATAGAAAACCTCTTGACTTTAAATTCATTTTTCCTTTTTCTTATTGAATCTTTTTCCAATTGTACTTGTTCCATGGATGATGTACTTTCCATTGATTGGATATTTCATTTTTGTGTTTAAATACATTTAATTTTCATATTGGTTGAGAATGTTGATGCATACTTAGATTTGATTTGTATTTTCACACCAAGATCAATCCTGTAATGCTTAGGTCTGATCCTATGTGGCTCAAGATTGACCATTAAATTTAATTCAAATTAAAAAAATAAAATTATCTTTTCTTATTAGCTCTTAGGAATTGACCTAATTTACATGTTTGCATGAATTATTTCCATTTCTCGGTATTTAAAGATGTTCATTTGTGTAAATAATTACATCCAATTTTTTAAATACAATGAGCAACCATTATAGGAAATTTTTTATTTAGATCATGTAAAATGAGAACCTATTACATCTCAAAATTTATCATCACCCTTATGTATTTTCAAATGTACCAAATATCATAGTAAACTAGGTTGCAAAAGGTTCAATGCTTACAATATATAAACACACACACACACACACACACATCCCTCAAAGGATGATTCGTGCATTAATCAAGATTGACTAAAAAATTAATATGTACTCTAATTTTTTTTAACATATTTAAGAAAAAAAAATTAAGGTACAAGTGCTAAATAAATAAAATTAGAAAGTAGAACTTGCTAAATAAATAAGAACAATAATGTGATATAACATGCCATGTGACAAACCATATAATGTGGTGTACAAACCATAATGTGAAATGTATGTAATGTGACAAATCATAACAAGATTTCAAACCATAATAATAAATATAACATGACATGACAAATCATAATGTGACATAAACCATAGTGTAAAATATATGTAATATGAAAAATCATAATAAGAGTTCAAACCATAATACTGTGTACATATAACATGGCATGAAAAACCATAATGTGATGTAAACCATAATGTAAAATGTATATATAATGTGAAAAATCATAATAAGAGTGAGCCATAATGTATATAACACATGTGTGTGCATATAAAACAACTCAAAGAGAAGGATATCTAGTATGGATAGATGAATATGATCCCTACCATGATCCCACTCTTGATCCCTGTACTAATCCAAGGTGTCTCAATCCCTCTCCTGATCCAAGTTGTCTCGATCCCTCTCATACTCTAAGCTATATCAATCCTTGTCCTATGCCCTGCCCCAAGCCCTACACAAGTTCAAGTACATGTAGTTTAAGTTAATATACATGTGCATATGAAATTATCTAAAATTTAAAATGTATAAGTTCAATGTGTGAATGTATCAAGTAATTTAAATTTATTATTTAAATGTACCTCACATGAATAATGCATGGGATCGCTAGCATGCTCCAAATCTCCAAACTTTGGAAAATCACCATATTGCTGGAAATTTTCAAATACATGATTTCAATCAAGAGTTATAACTACTTTAAAATCAATTTGATTTAAAATATACGTATTTAAATTTTTTAAATGCAATTCATATATAAATTATTCAAGTACTTGGCATGCATCATTGAGGTCTCTACCAATCCCACTGATATCACAAGAACACAAAGACACCTCAGGGACATTTGTACATGGTAAAATATCAGTTCCAAAAAGAAGTGCACTATATGTGCCATGAACAAGATAAGTTGGTGTAGTAACCTCAACGTGATTTGGAACATGCTGAGAAATTGGACAAGTTGCAGGATCAATAGAAACATGTTGCGCAAGGGAGCCTTAGGATGGTGTGGAATATCCTGTGAAGTTGCTACCCCTTGGCTCGTATGTGTAGTAGGATGTTGACATATAATAAGGGCTCATACAGAATCCAAAGGGATCCCATGCTCCTCACTGATGAACTGGTAAGCTGCTAGTAAATCAGTAACAAAGATTTCACATACATTACACATAGTCGTGTCACTCATATGGATCACATTTTATGGTGATGGTAGATCACCATGAATAAATGGATCATAAGTACTAGATTTATCCTTAGTGGGAGGAAGGCTAATCTATGGCTGTAATAAGTATCTACCAACACAATCAAATGACATCTGATCGATCTGTGTAATAATAGTGGCAATACTATCAAAAATTTGAGATCTGGTGGGGCCTACTGTTGTATCCCTTGTCATTGCTAATTCCAAATGTTTTGGAAGAACCAAAAGGTTTGGACCAACTGATGCCCTCTTGTTGATGAGTGGTAGCAAATTTGGATGTCTATACTCATGTTTTTAGAAAACTTGCCTTTGCCCTATCCAACATGCTTAGGAAAGTATGTGTATTCCACATCTATTTATAAATAAAACTCTACATATAATTGTTTGCAAAAATAAAGTGGCGACTCATCATTATGAGGCCATCTACAATGAGCTGGCAACCATCTAGGATATATAAATGGAGCAACAAGCTCATTTGTACACCTAGTAACTGTATATCCTATAATTCAATCTTTTCCCTTATAAAAAGGGAACATGTTATGCAAATTATCTTGTGAAACTAACTTACTATCAGGTTTCCATTTCTCTATGCCAGTAACACTCCTAACAAGAGACAAATAAAACTGCTTAGTGCTAACATCATCATAAGGATTGCATGATTGAATGGCACCAATCATATGTAAAATCTCGTCTCTAATAGTGACTAATCTATCTCTATTGGATAGATTGGGGGTTATAAATGGTTTTCTCTAAACATCTCAATGTATTTTCTAATCTCCTAATCGTCTCTTCATAAAAAATCATTCTAGTATGAGAATTATCCTTAGACTAAGGGTAATGGTGAGATCCCTGATCATTAGCCATATATATGTATATAAATAAAAAGATCTACATATCATTGAAACAAAATATTTAAATTACAAATTTATCAAATTTCAAAACTATTTTTTTAATTTAAATATACACCTAATGAGATATCTAAAGTTATCTCTTTGAAATAATGAACAATTAATAAAATATGGCAAACTATATCAATTCCATGAGGCACATGTCTAAAATGAAAACATGATCTATTTTATCTATTTAAAATGCAATATCATTAAATAAAACATTGTAAAATTACACAAGATATTGGAAAAATAATTCATATTCTAGTAAATTATAAGATGGGATGAAAAGTTCTATTAAGAGTGCAAAGAAAAGGGAAATAAATTTTACAAATTTTGATGATTAGAAACAAATTGTGTTTTGGTAAGTTGTAACTTGGGTTTGATACTCTTTTTTAATTATGTAACTTGGAACTTAGCAATTTTCAAACTTGGTAGGCACATGGGGGAAGACAAGGGAGAATACATATGCACTCTTTGACCAAGGGAAACACTAGAAATGGACTTTTGGTGCAAAAATATAAATTTATTGAAAAGGGGACATTACACATACTATTTAATTCATAGCATGACTAGGTTTTATGGGAAAAGAAGGGGTATAGACCAAGTGTGCCATTTGTCAATTTGATAGCAAGAAAAATAAATTTAAAATTGTTTTTGCAAAAATATTAGAAATGAACATGGAGTTTACCTACCTAACATTGACCTTTAGACTACATGGTAGTTTAAAGAATCAACAAAAAATTTGCCATCTCAATAACATTGAATTGGGCTAGGTAAAGCAAAAAATGTAGAATGATAAAATTGATTTGAATTGATACATAGATGCAGACTATCTGGGACTTTATATATCCAAATATTTTTTGGAGTTTGGTCTAATATCATGGGGAAGTAAAAAGAAAACCACTATTGCTTGCTCTTCCATAGAATCATAATATCACACTATAGATGGAAATGTTTACCAAGCAATATGGTTGCATCACATCTTGACCAAAATGGGTATACCAAAGTCACACCCTACAATTTTGTTTTGCAACAGTCATTTAGTGTAGAAGCTTGTTCCTAATCATGTGTTTGATAAGTACACTAAATGCATTTAAGTTCAATGCCGCTATTTTGAGAACATGTTCAAGAACATCATATTTAGCTCTAGTATTGTTCAGCTCAAAAGAAAAGTAGAGATTCTTTACCAAATCTGTTTCAACAATGAAGTCCAAAACTTTTCAAAAGTTCCTAACTTATACTTTTGAGAAAATGATGTATAAAGGGGGCATTGTTAGACATTAATATTACATCATAGAACTATGTTTATTCTATTTTCGATGGTTGTTTGGTTGATATATGGTTTAACCATTTGTCTATATATAATCTGCTAATGAGCAACAAAGACTGTTAATTGATTGTGTCTCAATATTCTATTAGTAGCCTCATTTTTTCCATTTGGACCGTGTTCCTTTTTGCTCAAGAACATGACCCTTTTTATTACTAGCTTTAAGTACTTTGCATTCATTTTTATTATTAATATCTCGTCCAGGAGCCAAATGTAAATGTAGTTCATGAAACTATGTAAAATTTACAAATGTGAATTGCATATTCCTTCAATACAGTTTGGAAGCATCCTCAATTTTCACAAGCATGGATCATTACAAACCTAACTTGTATCAATAGAAGGTCTTTCCTTCTCATTTTCAAAACTATGTTATTGGGATATTTGTATATTTTTCCTTAATTAAGAATCATTTTTTTAAAAGTTTCTAAAACCTTTTCAATAGTCTATATTCATTGATACACCTATGTTTAAATGGTATTTGATGAGACAATATTCAGTTGGGGAATTTGTTTTATAGCAGTTCACACACCTTGGTTATGCCTTAGTTTTGTGTCCATGTTATAGCAGTTCACACACCTTGGTTATGCCTCAATTCTATGCCCATGTTATAGCAGGCTCATTCACCTAGTGCACATTTCCTCATTTTGTATACAGGCCTATCAAAGTAATGTTGTAGCTCTAATCTTAACAAATAGAAAGTAGAACTCATCAAATTAAAAAATTTCTAAAACCTTTTCAAGAGTTTGTATTCATGCGTATTCATTATCTCATTGAATATTGTCTTATTAAATGCCAAATAAATAGGTGTTATCATGAATACAAACTATTTATAAAATATCCATTACAAATTTATTCTATTATTCCATTCAAAAAATCATGGGAAAAGGTGGAGGTTCTTACAGATCATGCTTTATGGTGGAATTAATGCATTATCTAGAAATAAATAGGTTTCCTTTTTGACACATGATGATTATTTGGCAATACTTATGTACTCTCTCCAGTACTAATTAAGGGAGGTTTTGGTGACATCTTTGGCTTCATTTTAGTCTACTAGCGTGAGATCTCTTCATGTTGACGGACTTTGGTGAAGTCCTTCTTAGTGCAATCTGCTATCTTGATGCTGACCATATGATAAACTTTATGATTTGACACTTAGTTGTTCGGTTGTCTGTTATGCGGAAACCTGACACTTTATACAGTTTATTCGAGGAAGAGAGAATATCGAAAAGTGCTGATTACTTGATAAAAATTCATAGTAGAAGATCCAAAATTCAGAAGGAAAGGGAGATCAAGTAATTGCTGGACCATGGTTTCTTGTTTAGGTTGTTGTGGTGTTCCATTCCATTTTGCTGCCGATCCATGGGTCCCATAGACTGTTTGACCTCGTGAACGTTATTAAAAGTCTTCATTCATTCATTCACTTCTATGTCAACTATTTGATACTCACACAGGCTTAATTTTAATGGTCACCCGTCTCTGCACCTCTTCTTCATATAGTAAGAATCCGGTGTTTTAATTTATACCTTGTGTGATTGTTTCCCATTATCGTGTGGTGCAATTTTGGGCTTTATTAAAATGGCCTTGGGGTATCATTTCTCTTCATTTTGGCTTGCTTTAGCTCTGCGATTATGGATTATTCTTTTAGGGTTCTTGTTCCTGCAAGATTGCATGAAATCCATGATAACCAACCTCTCACGATTAAAAAATTGAGGAGAACCTTTGTATTAGAGTGTAACTAGGTGACGGATGCAGTTTTGATGGTGCTTGGTTCAGATTGGATGGAGTTTCATGCTATGGAACTACCTTATGAAATTTCCTCTAGATTCGTCTCGAACCTTATGGATGTTCTTTGGTCTATTGAAATGCTTATTTTTTAGCTGGAACATATTTATTACCTCACATATGTCCTCTTTCATCTTTGTAGGGCCAACATTGGTAAATTATGATATTTTGCATGGTTTAAATCTGGTAGGGGGTATCCTCTATTGCCATCATCTAATTTCTAACAGACGTCTCTCGACCCTCATTTGCTCAATGGCTCACAGACTAATTGACAACTTCCTGCATGAGTTTGAATGCCATTTGTTTAGATTGAGGTTTCATAATGGTAACTCTATTTGTGATTCAATTCATAATCTTTTGAATGTTGTTCGTCTCCTCATTCGTCATGATCTTATAGAGCTTCATGTGGAACCCTACTTCCCTACCCCAGCAAACATTGCATCATCAGCTGAAAGTGGCACTTAATCTTTCTTTTGGTTTGGCTTCATGGTAGTGGGGATTTTTAAATTGCGCAGTTATGGGATTTTCCGTATATTGGTTGCTGGTTGATCTGCTTGGAAGTGACTTGGCTATAGGATTTCTATCTTCCTTCTCGCATTTCTTACAAGTTTCCTACTAGTTCTTCTTTTCCTCGACTTGTATTTGTGTTTGCAGGCTTCTATCCTTTGTCTCCAGAATGTGGTCCTTTTTTTTGGATTTTCACATCGCACTTCTTGGTGGAAGATTTTAAAATGCATCTCGCATCTTCTTCCCTTAGCTCCTCCTTTTCTGGGTGGTGATCATCTCAGAAGTTCACTTTTTTGCACCATTTATGGTTCCACATTGCTTTAATTTACTCTACTTGGCGATCTTGGTTGGAGGCTTTGCAATTGTGCTCTTCATCTATTTTGGTCATGAAGCTTCATTACAATTATGATTTAAACATGGTTTATTTCAATCCTTCAGAGTTTTTGTACTCTTCCTCATGTCTCGATATTATATGGGGCTTGCTCAGTCAGGTTGATAAGCAACTACTTCAGTTTAATTTTTCTATTTTGGTGCCTCAATATTTTAGTGCTCGTTTACTTATGTACTTTCTCTTATGGAGCCATTTTGGAACTCATATAATTTCACTTTATATTTTAATAAATTTTAGTGGCATTGCCACTTTTGTTTAAAAAAAAATGCCAATCTGGCCACTGTAAAATTGCTTTAAATTGTTTGATTTTTGTTTGACTATTCTTTAAATTCAAAAAAAGAAATAAACCTGCAATGAAAATTTTACAACTTATAAATTTTTCTTTGGGCACTGTCTTATTTACTAATAGTAGATTGAGATAACAAATTTCACTATTCCATGTTGCCAAAAACAATTTAAAAATACATCACATTGAAGTCATAAATCTGTATAAAATGTGAAGAAACTGATGTGGGCACACTGTTGTGTGCCACTACAAATGCACCAACTAGCAACTGATTGTTGCAGCCCTAAAAAAACACAACCCATGCCAACATCCATTCACAGCTCACGAAAAAATAAAGAGAAGAAATGGCAAGAAATGGCAAACAAGATGAGAGGAAATGTGAAGAAACTTGATTTGGGCTTGAGCTTTATGGACACACGAAACCCTAGCTTGACTGACCTTGTCTCACCCTCAAGCCTTCCACCCGAATATGTAGAAAATAGGGTAGGCCACTTTTTTAAAATTTTATAATTTACGGTTTTGGTTGGATAATATTCGGTTGGAAGGGTTTTAGATGAAACCCTTCTAGTCGAATATAGACCACCACATTGTCGCCATGTGGTGTAGTCATGGTAGGAGGGTCCTCAAAGAGAATAGTCCAGACCGTGCAACAAGAGTTACACAATAGAAGCTATACGAAATATGGAGGCAAATGCAGATTAAAACATTCTTATTATCTGAAAATCCAGTTACAATCAGTCGACAACATCTGGGTTTACAAATTGGGCTCATAGGCCTGATACAACATGCTCAAAATACAGTATTCCTATTTTTTCCTTGATGTGAGCCAAAAAATTACATACTGAATCCAATATTCATTCTAATTCTACTTTATTCTACGTTCCTAATGATCTATTACAATGATTTATATCACATCCGAGATCTAGGATCATCCATGGCGGCCAAAGATCATTATAATCTTCGATGAAGGAAACATAACGTGTGCATGAAATAGGTCGGCCTTAAATTTGAATTTCTCCTCGGTGGGTGCATAAGATGAAGTGTGGACCCAAAATTAAGGTCGAGGTCACTCCACGAAATAATTCCGAACACCTCACAAGGATCCACAAGTTATGGGAAGGATCCACAAGAAATCAAATTAGCCGTTAGGCTCGAAACTGCTTTGGTGCTCTGTTCTAGAAACTGTCACTTAATTCGAAAGCGATAACTTGTTGGAAAAATATCCAATCGAGCTGAAATATTGGAATAAGGAAAATGAACATGTCCACGATGAAAACATAGATCCATAGGGTCTGGTGAGCAAATATGATGAAATGTCAAATCTACCAAATTGAACTGAACAAGAACAAAATTGAAATGAAAATATTTTTTGTTGATGCAGGATTGCAAAGAACCAAGGATGCTCCTACATTAGATATTCGAGGTTATTTGAAAAGTGAGTCCCTCACTTTGCTAGGGCTAAAGGAAAATTGATACGCTCTACCTCAACCTGAGAAATCCAAGAAGAATCCTCCACTGGTCTGCCTTTCCACTTCATAAGATATTCTTTGTACTTTCTTCCATGCGTCTTCCTCCCATCTCTAATATCCAAAATCTCTTCTATCTCATCTTATTGTTGTTTAGGAAATTGTTTCTCCAAATTTGATTTACTATCTTCACTAAATTTTGCTTCATGGTACTGATGTAGATCTGCAATGCTGAATATAGGTGATATACCCATGCCATGCGGTAACTCTACTTCATATGCATTTCCTAAATCAAATTTCTTCAAAATCTTACAAGGTCCAAACTTCCTCATCTTGAGCTTATTGTATGTGCCAATTGGAAATATTTCCTTCCTCACATACACCATCACTTTATCCCCAACTTTGAACTCCCTATGTCTCCTCTTTTCATCTGCTCACTCCTTATACTTCTGGTTCATATCTTCCAATTGTTGCTTTACTTGAGTATGCACTTTCTTCATATGTTCTACAAATTCCTCTGCTTCTGCACTGCTTTTATCTTCCTTATTGATGTCTCGCAACTCTGATATACCTCTAGGATGAACTCCAATAACAATTTATCAAAAGGTGTCTTTCCGATACTCCTGTTCACTAAATTATTGTAAGAAAAATATACTTGTGCAAGGACTAAATCCCAACTTCCAATCTCTCCAACCAAACATCTCAATAAATTCCCCAAACTTATGTTTACTACCTCTGTCTGTCCATTATTCTATGGGTGAAAAGTACAACTGAACTTTAAATATGTCTTTAACTTCTTCCAAAGTGTCCTCCAAAAGTAACCAACAAACTTTGTATCTCTGCCTGAAACAATACTCCTAGGTAATCCATTCAATCTAACCACTTCCTTGAAAAACAAGTCTGCTACATGTATTGCATCTGTTTTCTTCTTACAAAGTATGAAATGTGTCATTTTAGAAAATCTATCCACCGTGCCACAAATATAGAGTCATTAACTCTATGTGTCTTCGGCAAACCAAGTATGAAATCCATGTTGATATCCTCCCAAGGTCTCTCTGGGACTGTCAAAGGCTTATACAATCCAACATTCCGACTACTCCCTTTTGCAACTTGACAAACTCTACAACTCTGCACAAATTTCCTAACATCCTTATGAATATGTGGCCAAATGTAATTCTCACTTACCAATGCTACTATCATATCAATTCAAAAGTGTCCTGCCAGACCTCCACTATGTTTCTCTTTCACCAAGTTATCCCTCATTGAACTTTGGGGTATACACAACTGATTCCCTTGGAACAACATATCCCCCTGAATGAAATAATCCAACCATTAACTCCTATCCTCCAAGTCTAGTTCTTTACAAGATCTCCAAGGTTCTACAAAATCTAGGTCTTCCTCATACAAGTTCTTCTATTCATCAAAGCCTAATACCTCCACTCTCATCTTTGCTAGTAAATTCCTTCTCCTACTCAAATCATCAACGACTCTATTTGACTTTCCACTCCTATGTTTCAAAACAAAAGTATAACTCGTCAATAATTCCACCCATCTCATGTGTCTTTGATTCAACTTACCTTGACTATTCAAATAATGCAATGCCTGCTGATCTGTATACAACACAAACTCCTTAGGCAACAAGTAATGTCTCCACTTCTTCAAGGCTTGAACTATGGCATAAAACTCCTGGTCATACACTGAATACCTTCTCCTAGCATCATTCAATTTCTCACTGAAATAAGCTACTGGTCTCCCTTCTTGACTCAATACTGCTCCAATTGCATTTCCACTTGCATCATAGTCTACCTGAAATACCTTATTAAAGTCTGGTAAAGCTAACATAGGCTACTTAGTCACCTTTTGTATCAACAACTCAAAACTTTGATTTTCTCCAGATGTCCACCTAAAATATTTCTCATCTCCTCTCATTGTTTCTGTCATAGGATTGTAAATAGAACTAAAATTCCTAATGAACTTTCAGTAGAAACTAACCAATCCATGAAATGATCTTACCTCCCCAATGCTTTCGGTGTAGGCCATTCAATAATGTCTCTTACCTTCTTAGGATCCATCTTCAATCCATCTGCAGATGTCACATATCCCATATATACCAATTCTTCCTTCATGAAACTACACTTCTTAATGTTTATCAACAACTGCTCTTCTCTCAACCTTTGCAAAACTTGTCTTATATGCAAAAAAAATTCTTCTCTCGTCTTACTGAAAATCAAGATGTCATCCAAATAGAAAATAAAAAACTGACCCAAGAATTTCTTCAATACCTCATTCATCAGCCTCATGAAAGTACTCAGTGCATTTGTTAGTCCAAAAGGCATCACCAACCACTCATAAAATCTTTCATTTGTCTTACATGTTGTCTTCCAGTCATCCCCTTCTATGATTTTGATCTGATGGTATCCACTCTTCAAATCTATCTTTTTAAAGTATTTGGCTCCACTCAAACAATCCATAATGTCATCCATCTGGGGCAAAGGAAATCTACACTTCACCATGATTTTGTTTATGGATCTAGAGTCTATACACATCCTCCATTCTCCATCCTTCTTAAGTGTTAGCACAAAAGGTATTGCACAAGGACTTAAGCTTTCCCTGATCAAACCCTTCCTCAATAACTATTACACTTGTCTATTCAACTCTTCATTCTCTGTCGGTGTCATCTGGTGTGCTACTTTATTAGGCAAACTAGCTCTAGGAATCAGATCCATGCAATGAATAATACTCCTTACAGGTAGAATTCCATCAAGTACATTATCTGAAATGATATCTTCATATCCTGCCAACAACTCCTTTACCTCCTCTGGTTGTTCTGTCCATGCAAAAATCGCCTTCCATCAACCAAAAAAATTATAGCATTCATACAAACCTCAACTTTAGGAATGTCCTCCAATGGCAACAAAGTCAGCTTCATCCCATTAGCAACAATGGTATATGTGTTCTTCTTTCCATCATGAATAGCCTGCCTATCATACTGCCAAGGCCTTCCCAACAAAACATGGCATACATCTATACGCATGATATCACACAAAACTTCATCATGATAGTTTCCTATCTTCAATTTCACCAAACATTGTTCATACTAGTATCTTACGCTCATCTTAAATCTATGCTATCTAATAGGGCTTCGGGTGTTTCAATCTTTCCAGCTTCAATTTGGTCACCATTTCTTCAAAAACTAGGTTCTCGAAACTTCCACTATCAATAATCACTTTGCAACATTTACCAACTACCTTGCATCTGGTTCAAAACAAATTCTTTCTTTGCAACGGTTCTTGCTCCATCTCACTTTGACACAATACTCTTCCGTTCACCAACACTTCTTCCTCTGTTGGTTTATTAGGTGATCCGGTATGATCTTCCTCAGCAAAGGTTGTTCTTAAACTATTCTCTGTCTTTCTATTTGTCTCTCCTTGATTACATTCAAATGCTCTATGTCCTTCTCCACCACACTTATAACAAGTTCCCCTGAATACTCTTTTCTCCTATCCTCTATCATCTTTTCTATAACCCTCATTCCGGTAACCACCATATCCTTCTCTTTGGTAAGAGTTTCCATCATTTCTACAGTACAAATTATCAGTCTTATTGACTTCCTTATCTTTATTTTGATCTACAAAAGGTCCTCTTCCTCTTCCAACAAGAATTCTTCCTCTTTGAAATCTTCCGCCTCTTCCTCTCTGTCTCTGCTCATGTCTGTTATTCAAATTCTCGTATGCTTTTAGGGCACATTGATATGCCTCCTCCACACTCAACAACTTGATCAAACTGATCTCATCCTATATAGATGGCCTCAAGCCATTCACATATCTAGCTACTTGTTCGGTCTCATCCTCTGAATGTCTGGATCTGATATTCAACTTGTAGAACTCCTTAGTATACTCTATCACACTTCAATCCTTTTGTGTCAAATTCTGCAACTTCCAGAAAATAGATCTGATAGTCTGCGGGCATAAAATTCGACTTTAACTTATTCACCATCCAAACCCATGATTTTATCTTCTCCTTTCCTCTTCTTTTCCTATCTATCTGCAAATGTTCCCACCAAAGGGATGCATGTCCTTTCAAATTTGTACAATAAAATTTCACATTCTTGTCTTCGGCGGTACCTTCAAAAGCAAAATACTTTTCTATCTCCATTATCCAATCAAGCAATTCATCTGAATCCAACTTACCATTATAATCCGATGGATTGAAATGTGGTTTAGTATCTACTCTAGTTAGGGCTCTTATGAACCTCTCTTCTCCCTAATCAAGGCCAAGTTGATTTTCTCTTTCCTCTTCTTCATGTTCTTCTACCTCTTCATCACTCACATCATCAACTGGTCGATCTCTCCTCTGGGATGTTACAACTACTTCTAATCTAGCAACAATTCCTCTCAACATCTCCATTATAGTTGGGTCTGCATTTCCACACGCTCGATTTACTCTACCATTTCTTCTTCCTTCCATCTTCACACAAGTCCTCTATAGCTACAGGTTGGATCCTCAGTTTGTCACCCCACAAAAAATCTTCAACATGACTTTGCAAACTCTGACGATCTCGCATGGAATGAATCTCGCTCTGATACCAATTTGGTGCAGTCACGGCAGGAGGGTCCTCAAAGAGAACCATCTGTACCATGCAACAAGAGTTACACAAAAGAATCCATATAAAATATGGAGGAAAATGCAAATTAAAACATTGTTATTATTTGAAAATCTAGTTACAATCGGCCGACAACATCCGGGTTTATAGATTGGGCTCACAAGCCCGATACAACATGCTCGAAATGTTGGAAGATGAATTACTCTAAGAGGGGGTGGTGAACCAAAGTAATATACAAATTTAACTTTTGTAACTTAAAATGCAGATATAAATGATGACTTTGAAAGCAACTAAGTGAAACGTTTGATTGCAAAGTGAAATTTTAACAACATTGAACTTTTAAACATAATGATTGTTTTGAGTGACTTTACAAACCATTTTCAAAGCATAATATAAATTGTTCATATAAAAGTGATTGAACAATTCTTTGTATAATGCTTTAGATTCACAAGATTCTATGCACTTTCTGAAAAATTGAACATTCTTTCATAACAGGTTGGACAACATACATTCATGACAGATTGAACTTTATACTTTGAACCCTTTCAAAATGAAACATTAAACATGTATCAGAGCATTTCATGAAATTATTTTGACATATGGCAGAATGAAAAATTAAACAATTAAGCACATGAACTGAAACATAGTTGCACAAATTTCAACACATGGCACATTATTTTTCTGAGTGGAAAAACCCTCATGTGGTATAAAAAACCACTTTTAAAATGTTCTTTTTATTCATTCAAAGAGCACCAACTCTATAACAATGGTGGAGCACCAAATCAACATCGAAAAGACTGAAGCACCAACTCCCAATTTTCACAAACTTAGGAACACCCATTCCAAGAAGCACCAACTTATTTTAATGTACTACAATTATAGCATCCTATCAAAACCCTAGAAGTGCAGATTTTGCAACTCTAGAACTTCAATAGAAAACTATGTATATTCCGATTAAGCACACCGAAGAATGTTGTGCATCAACATCTTCCTTTTCAAAGTATCTGAGGTTCAATGATTTTTCAATGTAAATCTAGTTTCTTGTCACTGCAAAGATAAATTCTAATGTTTCACAAAAACATTTTCTCTTCTTCTTTGTAACACAAAATAAAATCTTGGAATCATCTTTTTAAAGCCACTGTGAATGAGCAGTTTCAACAACTATAAGCCATCTTGGGTTAGGGTTACCCGATCTTTTCAACTACTATTGTTCAATTTGAGCAAGAAATATAATCTCAAGTAACAAATTTACAAAGAAACTATTGGAAACCACATGAGGGTTTGCATAATACCCAATGACTGAAAACCCTCATTAACCATAGAACCCATAACTATCAAATGATAGAATATAAAATAGTTTCATTATTTATTTTTTCAAAAACAAATAATATAGGATTCTTTTAATATCATTAATCAACTGTTTTAGCATGAAAAACTCAAGGCAAAACTAAAAGTATGCGAAGGTTTTGCTTTTACATGTTCACGGTGGGAGAAAATGAAACAAATACCATAAAACACTGTTTAAGACCATCATAACTGTCTAGTTGAAAGGTAGACCAACTTCCACAGTTGCATCTCATACTAGCTCATAGCTAGCATACCAAACTCAAAGCCCATGTCGGCAATAATTAGGGTTTCAAACCCTATGCTTATCGCTTTGTCATTTCCTTTTTACCTTTTATTCTCTAAGACTTTCGAGAAATTTTCAGTTTTACACAATGATTTGAAATCCGCAAATGATGTTTGATCATTATTTGAAATCCGCAACACAATGAAGCAAATGAAACACATAATCCTTTTGAAATCCATAAGAACCGACAACATGATGATACAATCAATTCCCACTGTCCACGTGAGCTAAGAAAACCTTTTGACTGTCCAATTCATCACCACATAATATGTAGGTGTCACTGCCAAAGACAAATTCAACCTAATACATCATAAGCCAACTCTCCAATGCAAAGTGACTGTTCAAGTTTAGTCAAGACCGACTTATAACTTAAGTTGAAGTCAATGAAACCTAATGACCAAACAAATAAGGTGTAGCCCGATGATTATGTGAGATTCAATACAATGTCATTGCCATGTTAAACATAAAAGGCCCAATACAATATCACTTTAAACATTGTTGCGAAATAAATATTTAGCCTGATGATAATTTAGTATCATATGCAAAAAGACAAGTATTTGTGAAGACCAATGCCAAGCCAAAGTCCAAGTATTCACCTTTGTGTATCAACCAAGATGTATAAGAATGTGTGCTAGAAGACTTCACACAAGGCGAATCACATATTTTAAAATACCTTGTGAGTACAAATAGATCTCATAACTGAATGTAAACATTACCTTCATCTGCATATGCCTTATCAATACCATGTAAACACTGAAATCTAATCATGCCAAACAACTTGTATGAAGGAACTGCACATGTATCCAAGAGATTAGTCCAACCAAAGATAACAGATCTGAATAGAATGCCAACTATATCAAAGTGAACTGAGCACCATCAAATGGAAATCAAGATACCAATCAATTAATTATGCCAACTATGCCAATGCCAAATGAATATATACCAAAGCATGTTAAATGCATAATGCCAAACTATGAAATTTCAAGGCACCAACCCAGGGCAATTTTGACATCAAGGACAAATTCCATAGAAGAAGCCAACAAACTCCCCCTTTGTCCTTGATGTTTAGTTGTTTAGATGGCTAAGTTTTTGACATCAAGGACAAATTCCACATAAGAAGCCAATAAACTCCCCCTTTGTCCTTGATGGAAAAAAAATAGCCATCTAAACCATTGAACCATCATTTTCTCCCCCTTTTTGTCACAAGGACAAAGGAAGAAACCTGTAATATGTCATGAAATACAACAACCAACCAATACCCAGCTGCAGATAGAGAAATAATGTAGCAAAATAGACCAGATCAAGCAGCAACAAGCTGCTAAGAGAGCTTGAAAGCCCCCCCTAAATCTATGACTGAACACTATTGAAGCAAGGATTGAGAGACAACTCCCAACTGAGAACGAAGTCTTTCAAAGACTTCCTTAGCCAAAGGCTTTGTAAAAATATCTACAACTTGTGCTTGAGTAGGGACATATTGCACAAAAACTTCATTAGCCAACACCTTTTCATGAAGAAAGTGAAATTTAATAGCAATGTGCTTGGTTCTTGAATGCATAATTGGATTCTTAGATAAATTTATAGCATTTGTATTGTCACAAAAGATAGAAACAGGTTTTTCAACAATAATACCCATATCAAAAATATTTTGTGCCATCCAAAGTAATTGAGTACAACAAGATGTAGCAGCACTGTATTCTACTTCTGTTGTAGAAAGTGAAACAAAATCTTGTTTCTTGCTATGACATGCCACCAAACAATCACCAAGAAAGAATGCAACACCACTGGTGCTTTTCCTGTCATCTAAACAACCAACCCAATTTTCATCAGTATAGGCCATCAAAGTGAAATCATCATTTTTGGGATACCAAAGACAATAGTCAAGAGTACCTTGAATGTATTTAAAAATTATTTTTACAATTGTAAGATGTGACTGTTTAGGAGCAGATTGGAACCTAGAAACCATACAAACTGCTTGCATTAAATCAGGTCTAGATGCAGTCAAGTATAATAAACTGCATATCATAGACCGATATTCAGATTGATCTACATCAGGAGAATCATCAACTTTGGAAAGTTTACAACTAGTTACCATTGGAGTTCTTACTGCATGACAATCATCCATTTGAATTTTTTTAAGCATTTCCTTTGCATATTTAGTTTGAGACAAGAAAATGCCATGTTCAAGCTGAACATGGCATCAACAACCAGAATATCATTACCTTCCATTTTGACATAGAGGTTGTTGTCCACACCACCTCTTGTAAAACCATTAGCTGTTAAATGCGAGTCCAGACTTGAATACCAAGCTCTAGGAGCTTGTTTAAGACCATACAAGGCATTTTTGAACCTATAAACATAAGTAGGTTTTTCTTGTGCAACAAACCCTTCAGGTTGTTCCATATACACTTCCTCATCAAGATATCCATTCAAAAACGTAGTTTTGGCATCCATTTGATAAACCTTAAAGTTCTTAAAACATGAGTATGCCAAAAATATTCTAATGGATTCAATTCTAGCAACAGGTGAATAAGTTTCACCAAAATCAATACCTTCTTGTTATGCATAGCCTTTGCACACAAATCATGCCTTGTTTCTTACAAATTTTCCACATTCATCAAGTTTATTTCTGAAAACCCATTTTCCACCAATGACATTCTTGTCATCAGGTCTTGGGACTCTCCAAAGTCTTATTCTTTTCAATCTGGTTGATTTCTTCTTGCATTTCTTTCAACCAACATTCATCATCTAATGCTTCACTCCATGTCTTGGGTTCAAACTTAGTTACTAAACATAAATTTTCAGCAATTTGAGCTTGTTCCTCAAGTTTTTCTCTTCTTCTTGTCAAGACATCTGCGCTTCTATCCCAATTATCTGATCTTGAGGATGATTCTTAACAACAATCCTGGAGGGTGTTTTTGGAGGTGTTACTACTTTAGAGCTTGATGCATCCTCCTATTGTATATTATCTGCTTCAACAGATTTGGGAGAAATGTCAAGACCTACTGTAGGTTCCTCTTCAACATCTTGCACATGATCATCATCTAAAAGCAACTTTTCATCAAACTTGGCATTAATAGATTCAACAATCTTATTCAACATATTATTGAAACATTTATAAGCTTTGTTATGTGTAGAATATCCTAAAAAGATACCTTCATCAAATTTGGATTGAAAGCTTCCTAATTTTTCATCGTCTCTTTTCAAAAAACATTTACAACCAAATATTCTGAAGTACTTTATAGAGGAAGATTTACCATACCATAGCTCATATGGAGTGAAATTGGATTTCACTCTTATTTGCACTCTATTCAAAATATAGATAGTTGTATGAACAACTTCTTTCTAGTACATATCAGGCAACTTGGCTTCATCAAGCATTGTTCTAACCATTTCTTTCATTGTTCTTTTTTTCCTTTCCACAACCCCATTCTGTTGAGGTGTCCTTGCAGCAACATATTACCTTTTTATACCATGTTGCTCACAATAATCAATGAATTTTTGAGAGGTAAATTCACCTCCCTTGTCTGACCTCAAGCATTTAAGTTTCATATCAGATTCTTTCTCAACCATTTTATGAAAGATTTTAAATTTGTCAAAAGCCTCTGATTTATGTTTGAGAAAGGTTACCCAAACCATCCTTGTGTAGTCATCTACAAATAACATGAAGTACTTCTCACCATTTATTGACCTTGTCCTAGTAGGACCACATAAATTAGTGTGTACAAGCTACAAAGGTTTAGTTGAAGCATGTTCTTTGGATTTGAAACTAACATTTGTTTTCTTACCTCTTAGACATTCTTTGTAAACTGCATTTTCTAGTTTGCTTAGAATAGGCAAACCTCTCACATTCTAGTTTTTGTTGATCCTAACCAGATTGTCAAAGTTAACATATCCTAATCATTTATGCCATAACCAATTCTCTTCAACTTGACCCATAAGGCACATGCCTTCATTGCTTTCATGATTGGAAGAGACAAGGAGATTGTAAACATTACCTTGTGTCCTTAATCTGGTTGCAACTGTTTTACTAGATTTGTTCTTTATAGCACATCCTTGTGAATTGAATATAACATTGTAACCATTTTCACAAATCTGACTAACACTTAAAAGGTTGTGTTTAAGGCCTTCTACATAATACACATCATAAATGGGTGTGTCATCATTTAGAATTAGAGAGCCTTTACCTTTAATCTGAATTCCTATATCGTCATCAAACTTTACAAAACCTCCTACATAATCTTCAAGTTTTAAAAACTTGTCCTTATCTCCTGTCATGTGGTTGGAACAACCACTATCCAAAACCCACAATGCCTTCTTTTTGGAAAGAAAGGCAGTTTGCACAAGCATGGATTGTTCTATGCTTGGAACAAACTTGGGTCTCCAAGCCTTTTCAGTGATTTGTTTACCTTGTTTGCATTGTTTGGATGTGTGACCAATAGTATTGCATTTGAAGCATCTAATCAAATTTGGAATGCCAAAGAACTGTTTGTGACCAAACCTTGGTGTTCTAGGCATCATAAGCCTGCAATTGCTCACTTTTTGTCCAAATTTATTACAAAAGAAGCAATAACCATGAAAAAATGCATTAAACCTGAAATTGGTTCGTTTATGCTCAAATGGCTACTTATTACCAGCTGCCTTAAAGTTCCAATTTAAAGTTTTTGAACACTCACCAGTGTTGAATCCAACACTAGTCATGTCTTTATGCTGCTTTTGTTTCCCAAGTATATCATTCAAGTGAATAGTGCTTTCATAGCCTTCAACTTGTTTTTTAAGAGTGACAACTTCTTGTTCAAGTTTTTGAATCTCTTTAACTTTATCAACAAGAACTGATTTGAGATTATCCATAGCTCTTTTAGAGTCATCAAGTTCAACTTGTAAGCATGTGATCATTTTGTTTGGACTATGCTCTTGAGAAGCAATTTGTTTCTTTAATCTTTTTATTTCTCGAAGTCCACAAAGCAATTCAATTTCACAATTTTTTAAATCAGACAGTTTTTCTGATTCTTTATTTGAAGTCTTTTGTGTATTAACTTCAGCCATGAATAAAGTTTCATCTTCATCACCTAGTGAGTCATCTGACTCAACATCTGAGTCTTCTTTGGTAAAGATACTCTTTTTTCTTTTTGAAGTTAAACTTCTTCTTAGGATTAAAAACCTTTTTCTTATACTGTTTTTATGGCTTTTCATCCTCATTAGACTGATCTCGTAAGGACATTTAGCAACAAAGTGTCCAAACTTGCCACAAGTAAAACATTTAAAGGAAGCTTACCCTTATATTTCTTTTTGACTTTTTTGACAAGAAGAGCTTCTTTTGAATATGATAAATCAGATTCACTATCATCTGATAATTCTTTCCTTTTTGCCTTGAAGGAATTTTATTTTGATGTAGATCCAGTATTACCGATTCTCATTTCATATGCAGTTAGAATACCTTGTAAGTTATCCAAGGTAAGTTGATCAAAATGTTTCTTCTCTTCAAGAGTAGAAACCTTAGATTCAAATTTAGGTTGCAATGTTCTGATTACTTTCCTAACCACATAAAACTCTTCAACTGTTTCACCTAAACCTCTTCTTGCATTTACAATTTCATCTACTCTTAGAAAGTAATTTGCAATCTTTTCATCATCTTTAATTTTCAATTCTTGAAACTGGTTTTTAAGAGTGAGTATCTTGGACTGTTTGACCTTGTCATTCCCTTGATACACATTCTCAATTTTTTCCCATATTTCAAACGCTGACTTACAATGCATGACTTTAACAAATACTTATTTTGTTAAACCACACAGAAGAGCATGTTTAGCTCTAGCATTTGTTTCATTCTTTCTTTTCTCATTAGAATTAGTGGGTATGGATGCAGGTACATTATATTTATTTTGCAGAATACTCCAAACATCTAAATAAATAGAAATCAGATATGTTTCCATTCTGATTTTCCATAAAACATAATCAAAGCCATCAAACAAAGGAGCTCTTGTAACAAATGAACCTTCTTGCACATGTGACATATTGAATTCCAAGACCAAAATCAATCCTAGTTATGAACCTAATGTAGGACCCTATGCTTTGATACCAATTGTTGGAAGTTGAATTACTCTTAGAGAGGTGGGTGAATCAGAGTAATGTACAAATTTAACTTTTGTAACTTAAAATGCAGATATAAATGATGACTTTGAAAGCAACTAAGTGAAACTTTTGATTGCAAAGTGAACTTTTAACAACATTGAACTTTTAAACAGAATGATTGTTTTGAGTGACTTTACAAACCATTTTCAAAGCATAATATAAATTGTTCATATAAAAGTGATTGAACAATTCTCTGTATAATGCTTTAGATTCACAAGATTCTATGCAATTTATGATAGATTGAACATTCTTTTATAACAAGTTGAACAACATACATTCATGATAGATTGAACTTTATACTTTGAACCCTTTCAAAATGAAACATTAAACATGTATCAAAGGATTGCATGAAATTATTTTGACATATGATAGAATGAAAACTTAAACAGTTAAGCACATGAACTAAAACACAGTTGCACAAATTTCAACATGACACATTATTTTCCTAAGTGGAAAAAATCTCATGGGGTATAAAAAACCACTCATAAAATGGTCCTTTTATTCATTCAAAGAGAACCAACTCTGTAACAATGGTGGAGCACCAACTCAACACTGAAAATACTGAAGCACCACCTTTAATAGGAGAAGCAACTCCCAGTTTTCAAAAACTTAGTAACACCCATTCCAAGAAGCACCAACTTCTTTTAATGCACTACAATTATAGCATCCTATCAGAACCCTAGAAGTGCAAATTTTGCAACTGTAGAATTTCAATAGAAGACTATGTATATTCTCATTAAGCACACTAAAGAATGTTGTGCATCAACATCTTCCTTTTCAAAGTATCTGAGATTCAATGATTTCTCAATGTAAACCCGGTTTCTTGTCACTGCAAAGATAAATTCTGATGTTTCACAAAATCATTTTCTCTTCTTCTCTCTAACACAAAATAAAAGCCTAGAATCATCTTTTTAAAGCCACTGTGAATGAGCAATTTCAACAACTGTAAGCCATCTCGGGTTAGGGTTACCCGATATTTTCAACTAACATTATTCAATTTGAGCAAGAAATATAATCTCAAGTAACAAATTTACAAAGAAATTGTTGGAAACCACATGAGGGTTTGCATAATACCCAATGACTGAAAACCCTCATTAACCACAAAACCCATAACTATCAAATGATAGAATATAAAATAGTTTCATTCTTTATTTTTTCAAAAACAAATATTATAGGATTCTTTTGATATCATTAATCAACTATTTTAGCATGCAAAAATCAAGGAAAAATTGAAAGTATGCGAAGGTTTTTCTTTTACCTGTTCACGGTGGGAGAAAATGAAACAAATACCATAAAACATTGTTTGAGACCATTGTAACTATCCAGCTAAAAGGTAGACCGACTTCCATAGTCGCAGCTCATACTAGCTCATAGCTAGCATACCAAACTCAAAGCCCATGGCGACAACAATTAGGGTTTCAAACCCTATGCTTATCGCTTTGTCATTTCCTTTTTACCTTTTGTTCTCTAAGAATTTCAAGAAATTTTAAGTTTTACACAATGATTTGAAATCCACAAATGATGTTTGATCATTATTTGAAATCCGTGACACAATTAAGCAAATGAAACACATAATAATTTTGAAATCCATAAGAACCAACAACATGATGATACAATCAATTGCCATTGTCCACGTGAGCTAAGAAAGCGTTTTGACTGTCCAAGTCATTACCACATAATATGTAGGTGTCGCTGCCAAAGACAAATTCAACGCAATACATCATAAGCCAACTCTCCAATGCAAAGTGACTGTTCAAGTTTAGTCAAGACCGACTTATAACTTAAGTTGAAGTCAATGAAACCTAATGACCAAACAAATAAGGTGTAGCCCGATGATTATGTGAGATTCAATACAATGTCATTGCCATGTTAAACATAAAAGGCCTTATACAATATCACTTTAAACATTGTTGCCAAATAAACATTTAGCCCAATGATAATTTAATATCATATGCAAAAAGACAAGTATTTGTGAAGACCAATGCTAAGCCAAAGTCTAAGTATTCATTTTTGTGTATCAACCAAGATGAATAAGAATGTGTGCTACAAGACTTCACACAAGGTGAAGCACATCTTTTTAAATACCTTGTGAATACAAACATATCTCATAAATGAATTTCAACATTACCTTCATCTGTCTATGCCTTATCAATGCCATGTAAACACTTAAATCTGATCATGCCAGACAACCTATATGAAAGAACTACACATGTATCCAAGAGATTAGTCCAGCCAAAGGTAACAGATCTGAATAGAATGCCAACTATATCAAAGTGAACTAAGCACCATCAAATGGAAATCAAGATACCAATCAAGTAATTACGCCAATTGTGCCAATGCCAAATGAATATATACCAAAGCATGTTAAATGCATAATGCCAAACTGTGAAATGTCAAGGCACCAACCTAGGGTAGTTTTGACATCAAGGACAAATGCCACAAAAGAAGCCAACATGAAATACAATATTCCTATTTTCTCCTTGATGTGAGCCGAAAACTTACATACCAAATCCAACATTCATTCTAATTCTAATTTATTCTACCTTCTTAATGATCTATTACAACGATTTATATCACATCCGAGATCTCGGATCATCCGCGTCGGCCAAAGATCATTATAATCTTCGATGAAGGAAAAATAATGTGAGCATGAAATAGGTCAGCCTTAAATTCGAATTTCTCCTTGATGGGTGCATAAGATGAAGTGTGGACCCAAAATTAAGGTCGGGTACACTGCACAAAATAATTTTGAACACCTCGAAAGGATCCGCAAGTTACGAGAAGGATCCACAAGAGATCAAATTAGTCGTTAGGCTTGAAATTACTTCAGTGCTCTGTTCTAGAAACTATCACTTAATCCGAAAGCGATAACTTGCCGAAAAAATATCCAATCGAGCTGAAATTGTGGAATAAGGAAAATGAACATGTCCACGATGAAAACATAGATCCATAGGGTATGGTGAGCAAATATGATGAAATACCGAATCTGTCAAATTGAATTGAACAAGAACAAAACTGAAATGAAAATATTTTTGGTTGATGTAGGATTGAAAAGAACCAAGGATGCTCCTGCATCACCATGTCATTGCCACGTGGTTTTGGCCGAAAATGTCTCGACCAAACTTTTTCTAGTCGAAAATAGTTTTTCGAGAACCGTTTAGTTGGTCGTAAGTGTGACACAACTTTGTGCTTTTACCCTATTGTCTTTGGCCTTGTGAGAACCCTCTTATAAACCCCGTTTGATGAAATCAGGAACACTGAGATTATTCTTCTCAAGAATGTGTGTCAAGTGATCAACTTGTTTCTTCAAACATTTATACTCATCATGACCGAGTTTCTTACAATAGGGACATTTGACCCTCTCTTTCTTAGGCTTGTCACCTTTTGAAGATGAGGTCTCATTAACTTATTTTGGAGTAGCTGATTTTTTATTCTTCTTCTCTTTGCTATTCTTTTGTTTCTTATCCTTATTACTACTTTGTCCTCTTTGTTCATTTGTGCCAAGGTTAGCAACCAAGGCATGTGACTTAGAAGACTTAAGAGTGCTCATCTAAATTATCTTGTCCTGCTCTCATGTGAGAGAAGTAGCAAAATCATCCAAAGATGGCATTTTGAATTGAGACCCAAGTGCATCCTTAGTAGCATAGAAGATAGAAACAAATACTAAATATTCAAAACTTAGCTTTGAGATAATACCTAGAATCAATTGTTCACCTTTCTTAGTGATTCCACATTGTTGAAGTTGTAGCCTTAGTGATTTCAATTTGGTGAAGAAATTTTGAATTGTGTTGAAGTTTCCTAGAATTAAACTAATTAGTTCATTTTCCAACATATGACCTCTCATAGAATCTTTAAAAAAAAAAGAGATTCTATCTTTTTCCATATTTCATTTGGAGTATTCAAAGATTCAATATGAAAGAGAAAATTAGGAGATACAGACAAACATAATGCTCTATATGCTTTATCACATTTGTTAAACAACTCAGGCTTATCTTCATCTTTAGCTGGTTGAATTTTAACTCCCATTGTTATTCTATGCAAACCAATATTTTTTAAATGAATATTTATTTGTAATTTCCACTCAAAATGGTTGTATGCAGTTAGAGTAGGAACTATTGTTGAACTCGTGATGAAGAAATGCAAAAGGAAATGCAAAAAGAAAGTGAACACAAGAATGCCAAGAACACCCCACCCTTTTCACTAGTATGAAAGATCACCCCCAAGTATTATAAGTTTGGCACTTTTATAATTTAATGTGTTTTGAAAGCCTTTTCCAAGATACAATGCTCAATAGGCTCGAAATAGCCAAAATTAAAAATTCTAATACAAAATGGACCTAAGACAAAATATGGAAGGGTAAAAGCACAAAGTCGTGTCACACTTTTGGCCAAATAAATAGTTCTGAGCGAAATATTTTCGGTCGAATTTTTTTTGGCGGAATAGGTTTCAACCGAAACCACATGGCTTATACGTGGCATACAGGGTTTCAGGTAAATAAGTTTCACCTAAATCCCAAAAAAATAAAATTTTCCTTTTCCCACTTTGAAATTGGCTTTGAAACCAATGTCTTAGATTTTTTCAAGAAAATTACCCCGTTGCTTCCATTTCTGAAGCACTATGTTTTTTTTTGAAGATTCCTTTGCATGTGGGTCAAAAACTCAATTTTTTGAAAATTGAATCATCTGGGTTGGCTTAGAATTCCATTGCCTACAAAACCCATGTTTCAGTTTTTCTCAAGAAAAATTGTCCCCAAAGCCCATACAACCACTATAGTTATTGATTGAAAACCCTTTGCATGCCTTGCTAAAACTCATTTTTTTGAATTTCTGACTACTTGGGTTTGCTTAGAATTCAATTCTCTACAAAATCCACGTTTAAAAAAAAATACGATTTTTTTTACCTTAACTGGCTATTTTTAACCTCATCTAGAGCCTTTTTCAGCTTTTTTTTAAGTTTTCCCGAACATACTCGACGTTATAGTCAAAAGTCCAGATTTTCAAAATGAAATTCAACCCAATAGATTATATGGACAAATCGGTTTTAGTTCACAAATTTTTGAAAACTACTGACACAGACTTGGGTCATGTCTATCCAATGGTCAAATTGAGCATGTTGGAAGGCACTAACAACTCAACAATGAAGAATCTCGAGCGATCTTGATTTCTAGCAACGACATCTATTCCTATCGTAGTTGCTGATCTTGAGTTTATAATTGCATGCATAAGGCATTATGACTCATCCGCAAGACAAATTCAATCAGCAAATGGGAGATTCATTTGCAACTTGAAGCCGAGAGATGTCGAGAAGTGTTTTGCTATTCCATCTTGTTTAGAAAATTTCCTCATAAGCATTGAGGAATGTGACAAGATATGGTTGGGAGATGAGGAAAGATCTTAGAGAATGTTAGAGGATGATCAAAGAGGAGGCGAAAGGTAGTTTCAGTTCCAGAGCCGCCAAAGGTGTTTACTTCACTACCTTCTACATCAAGGTCAAAACCTCGAGTTAAGGTTATCAACAAACCTCCTAAAGAAGTCAGAGTTAGTGGAAAAACAAAGGGAAAGAGCACAAAATAGAAAGAGAAGGCACCAGAAGTTCTAGAAGAGCTAGTGGTGCAAGCCAAAGTTGGTTCATCATCTCCTGGTCCACCATCTTCTCCACGATCATCTCCCATTGATAGTGCATTGGAGCCAGAATTTTCAGTCCATGAGACTTTTGTACTAGTTGATCCACCAGTGATTGACACAGCAAAAGCAGTTTCTCCTTGAGAAGATAACATTGATCATTCGTGTTGGCTCGAGAGGTCTTTGGGAAGATGGAGGTGAAAGCCTTCATATCAACTTGATTTATTTGAGTTTGGTGATCCTTATCAAGATAGGTCAAACAAGAAGTTCAAGAAGCAGGTGCATATTGAGAAGACTCCTGAAGTAGAGATTGTTGTTGAAGTTGCTACACCACCAGAAGACAAGAGCTTGGATGAAGTTGAAGTTGGTGATTTTACCTTCATGAAAGAAAATCTTAGTAGGAGCACCCAACATGTGGATGTAAGCCTTTTCAAGGTCACCGCAAGTAATCTTGAAGAGTGTGTCATGAAGGACGGAGAAGACAAGACAACCCTCAAGGGTGAGGTTAAGTAGCTTCGACAGTACATCTTGTATCTTCTTCATGGAACAACAAGCCAAGCACCTATGGTCCCACAACTTCGAGAGACACCTACAGATCAACAAAAACTTGGTTAGTTAATTAATCATGGAAAGCTCTTGGAGAATTTGATCGAGGATTTTATTGTTGCAGGTTGATACCTCCTCACAAAGTTATATCAGTTGAGGTACAAGGAACATAATCTTCGTCAAGGGATCCAACAACTTGAAGTATCTATAGTAGAGTGCAAGCCGAAGGACTTGATACTCATATCTTAGTTGGCAGTTGCATATGACACCATTGTAGTAGACGAGGATAAAAGGAAGTTTTTCGCTTGGAGAGAACATATCTTCAAAGTGGAAACATATGAAAGAGTCTCTACAAATATGGCTACACTCAAAGAGGATGTTGTTGGGGCTCTCAAACTTATCAGCGAGTTTATCTTTCAGATCCCATGTCACTATCTTCGTGAGGATGGCACATATGTTGAGCTTGATGCAGTGCAAACCGAGTTTAAGAAGTTGGTTCATGATAGCCTTGATGGAGATCCTATGGCATTCAAGTTGGATCACTTCTTAGTGATGACAACTAGTTTCAACAAGGCAACTAAAGACGTCAGAGAATGTCAGAGGACAATCAAAGATGGAATGAAAGAGTTGAGCAAACAATCTATCTTCGTGGATAGCATCAAAGTTCTAGAAGATGATACAGTCAACAAGTTCTTGGATGAGGTGATAGCCCGAGAGGGCTTATAGTAGACAGTCAATTAGATCCTGCAGTCATTTCTAAGGATAGAGTCAAAAGCGACAGTTAACTCAACATCAGTCTTAAGTTCTCATTGCTGATTTTATGCATGCCTATCTCATCCTCAGAGATATCTTTGGAGGAGGTCGGACTTTCAGTTAGGATCTAGTTAATTGATGTTAGTTATTAGTTAACTATCATTTCAATAAGGAATTTCATGTTGCATATGTCCATTTAGTTTAGTTTTGTTTTAGTTAACTAATGGTAGCTTTCCAGTTAACTGTATAGTTTCATTTATTTAGGTTTAGCAATAGACTCTTGCATGCTTGCAAGACTCATGTTAACTCAAGGTGATTTTAGGGCTCCCTACACCTTTGAGTTCTATAAATAAGAGCACCCTTACTCATTTATAACTAACTTTTGCATGATAGCATATATGATGAGCCCACTTTTCTTGTAGTATTATTGTTTCTGTATCTATTCACGAACTTTTCATCGTGATAGAGAGTTGCTGCATTGCTGGGAATATTCCTATTCTCAGTATTGATTCACTTTGTACTTTGAGCTTTTATTAGTAATAACAAATTGTTGAGTTGCCTTACCGTGTAATGTTACTTGTAATGGTTCATCTTTGTTCAATATAATTTGTTGGTTGATCATTCATTTGTGTGATAGGTCCTTCATATAGTTTGTTGTCTTGGGTTATATTTGTGATTAATAAGCTTTTTTTTATATCTACACCTCAAATAGAGTATTTTATCTCCTTGGGAATTTAGAGATGAAGTTTATCATTTGATGTTGTTTCTAGTAATCTTGTTTACAACCTACACCTCAGATAGAGTATTTTACCTCCTTGGGAATCCTGTAATCAAGCTTGTCATTTAGTGTTTGTTTCCAATAACCTACTTTCAGCCTACACCTCAGATAGCGTATTTTACCTCCTTGGGAATCCTGAATACTAGTTTACCGTTTGTTGTCATTTTCAACCTACACCTCGGATAGTGTTTTACCTCCTTGGGATTCATGTGATAAAGTTTATCATCTGAACGTTCTGTGCTCCTAAGTCCTCATGCTCTATTTATCTTGAGGAAATAGGATAGATTAAAGTAGTAAGTTAGTTGTAATTAAGATCTGCAAAACCAAAGAAAAACCTTAGCTGCAATGTATTGGTTTTCTTAACCTTGTGCCTCTTCCAGCTGAGTCAAAAAGATAGGATTTAGATCATTTATTTTTTCACTCATATCAGCAAAAGAGGGAGCTTCCCCTTCTAATTTCAAGAGAAATCATTACGCATTGTGCATAGTTGTTTGTTTCCAATACACACTCCAGAGGTGCGAATTGTAATGCTAACACAACCCAATATTGAAGTCCTTGAGAAGACTAGAATCAATGCCATGGAATATGTCTTACCAAAGTAACTCAGAGAAGAACACATTAGCAAACTCACTTCCAATCACGATCCTGGGTAAAATACAAGACACCCTACTCAACCATAAAACATAATTCCTAGCATCACTTCCACCAATATAAAGAAAGTCAATAACTATCACATATTTGAGATCTGTTAACCATGAAATCCCTTTGTTGTCGCCAACTAGAAATCTAAACATCGAAACTTAACCTCCAAGTGTCAAATAAAAATCCTTAGGAACACTATGAATATAAAATTCCCAAGCTCTCTTCGGGTTATTTTATTGTTGCTTAAGTACCAGCCACACCCTCTTAATTAAAAATCAATATCGGGCTCCTTTTGCAAGGATTTATGCGAGTGCCACCACTTGCCAGTTGAGCGCTCCTCACAAGGTTCCCTTCTCTTGCTTTTCAAAAGCCACCGCCATGCTTCCATGTGGTGAAATTTTGCACTCTTCAGTTCTTCTTTCGGTTGCTTCTCTTTTGGCTTTCGACTGCATGCCATGTAGCATCGATCCGCACATATTTCTTGGTGACCCCCACCTTCAGCAAAGGATGCTTGGGAGACCTCCACGTGTCTTCACAACACAAGTTTTCATTGCAAAAAGGGAAGGATGAACATCAGCTCTCGACCGCTTGCCACATTGATCTTCTAAAAGATTCATCGTGAAGGAGGATAGAGCAAGCGACAACCTCATAACAACTGCCACGTTTTGTAACTGCCATCAGAAGTGGATGACACATGTCAACACTTCGGTCTGTTGGGACCACTGCCATCATTCGTACGGAATGCATCTAGCTCTAGGGTGTCCTCGTTCATGACTCAAATCTTTTCGATTGCAATGACAAAGGGAGATCATTGCTAATACATCATTTATTGTGATCGGAGGATCTTTTCTGTTACTAGCTCACCGGGCTGGGATGTTATTATAAATATTGCTTCTTCTTTTGAAGCATGGGTTCAAACTTGGATAGAAAATTAGCAAAAGAGCCAGGCCTTTACCGCTTTTAGATTATTGTAAAGACTTATAGACTGTGCCATTTTTCGGCCTTTTTATTTTCTTAAGGATTTTTGATAAAGTTTTACTATGCCATCTTGGTACTGAATGTTTCATTTGTAGAACTTCTATAAATTTAATGCAAGTTTTCTAGTTTAGATCATGTCTTTGACTCCTCTTTTCAGTAAATGTGCATGAATGTTATTTTATGTCATAAAGTGAATCATTCAACCTTCTATATTTATTTTCTGTCATTCTGGGATATAGCAGATTGTTGAACGGGCCCTTAGATTGCATCTACAAGATAGATCTATTGTGCCTTACATCTAAATCTTGGAGCATCGCCCTAGTTAGATCCTTTTATATTATATTTCCTTCCTTTTCCCATTTCAAAACCCTAATTATAGAAGAAACTGACTTCTTTAAAATCCGGAGGTTACTCAATTTAGCGCAATAGGTCCCCCCTTTAACTGAGTTTCCCACAAAGGGTTGTTACCTTGTCAATTTTTGGCATCAACTATTTTTTTTTCCTAGCACACCCAGTGGAACCTCTTAAATATACCAAATCAAGAGGGTGTATAAGTTGTCGGCCTATCACTAAGTCGCGAACCACAAATAATCCTGGCTTGTTACTATCTCCGCTAGTAAAAATGCATACCCAAACTCGCCCAGTAGAACTTTCAAATCCCATCCATAATGTTGATTGCAAACTGAAATTATGTGGCTTGGAATGCTAGAAGTCCCCTTGCAGCCCTAGTTACACCCGTCGTTTGGGCCCCTATCCCGAGCTTTGCTCTTAAAGCTATTCCAAAGTTTACCAGAGATGGCTCAAGAACACCATCCGAACATCTGCAAGATGTTGCTGACTTGTGTTTGGTACACAGAGTTACATATCATAACATAGTGTTGAGATTGCTTGCAACTTCTTTCAGAGGAAGAGCACTAGATTGGTATTACACTTTGTCGGATAATACTATCGGTACTTGGGATGAGCTCGGGGATCCTTTTTATGAGAGATTCTCTAATGGTAGAGATAGATCTTCGTTATATCATCAGCTATCAACAATAAAGCGAGCCCCATTTGAAGCCATGACCTATTTCAACGCTCGGTTCCATACAATCTGGCAGAGAATCCAAAATGCCATCCAACCACCAACCGAGTTAGCATTTATGTTCTACTTAAATTCCATCAACACCAACATCTCCATGATGATTCAGTCACTTGGTGGGACCACATTACCAGATGCATACAACATAGCAGTTAAAGTGGAGAAAAAATTGATCGACACCGAGAAGTTGCCACCTCGGCCTATTATGCCGATATTCCCTAAAATATCAACTTCTACTCAGGAGATTCCATCTACTAGCACACCCGCGCCACCCCCATATATGTATACATATCCAAGTGCACCACAGAATGTTGCTTCTACATCCGGTGCTTCAAAGGAAGAGATGGGCGAACTAAAGGAGATGTTACAGAATCTAACAAACAAAGTAACCACTATGAAGCACAAAAGAGCCGCTCCTCAAAGACCAGCCCACCAAATTTATCAAGGAGGTAGACCCCCCTACCAATAGAACCAATATCAAGGAGTTGTGCGCACGAATCCGTTGACTCAGACAAATAACCAAATAGTACTGGTATCGACTCCACTGGGATCCACTCAAACAAGTACAAGCAAAGAGCTAACCAGAGGGCAGAACAATCTCATCGAAGATTTCAATCCCTGGTGCTATCCCTGCAGTGATGCGTATATGCCTCAAAATTGTCAGCGTGGCAATTTGCAGCAAAAAGTTGCGGAACAACGCAACCAAGGCATGGTGGCAAATTCAGAAGGATATACGTGTGCCTCCCCCACATGGAGAATGTGGTTCTCATAGCAAAAATGCAAGGAATGTTCCTAAAGCAAGAAAATGGCATAGCTCCTGACCACACCCTCCTCTCATGAATGGAAGGGGAGGAAGCAGTGTTCACTTATGAAGCACCCACATTGGCAAACCCACAAGTACAGTTCGACTACAACACTCGATCTAAGAGGAGATTCATAGGTGAACCAGTCACTCCATAACTCAGAAGCGTCCCAGACCAACCCCCTGGCCCTTCCACAATTGCTTCACAGCCGCAGCTACGTAAGGATATTGTCATCACCAAGTCCAAGGAACAAAAGCCTCCAAATCCGCCACCCTTTAACGTGGTGGAACAACTGAAAAAATATTCCACTAATGTATCCCTTTGGGATATCTTAGCCATTCTAGAGCAAAATTCATTACTATAGAAGGCTCTGTAGAAAGATATGACCGTGTAGTCGATAGAGCAAGCTTTTGAAAACATTACTGACTCATCGCCTCCAGCCAAAGTTCTTGCGAATACTGTGGAGGAAGCTTCAATCGAAGTCAAAGAAGAGAAACCAAAACCTAAACCTTTTTTCTTGACTCTCATTATGGGAAAGAAACTGCTGCACAACTCCATGATTGACTCCAGTGCCAACACCACAGTCATGCCCAAGCAGATAGTTGAAGCTTTAGGGCTTAGCTATGAGACCTTAAAGAGAGGATTTATGCAACTGGATAGGAACAAGGTCAAAACTGTAGGCCTCATCAAAGACCTCCCCTTGACCTTGTTTTCATATCCTAGTATCATAGTGCCGCAAGACACCGTGATCATTGACGTCCCTCCCATGTTCGGCCTTTGCCTTTCCCGGGAATTCACCTCAAAGATAGCCAGATACCTTTCTTTGGATTGGTCTAACCTAATTCTTAGAACTAAGCATAGGGCTAAAATGAAGATAATATCAGAACCCCTGCATGCAGAACATGTAGTTGATGAAGCCATGATCAACTTCAAAGATACTCATACTTCTATCACCAAAGAAGAAGCCAGTGGTAGCAAGCTACCACGAGATGAGAAAATAACCGAAGACAAAGCTAATCGAGAAGAAGTCTTCTTGACTAAGTATGTAGGTGCCAATCCCTTCGGCAATTATCATGCCACCGAGTTGGGCACCTATGTCATCTATGATGAGGACCAAGACTTCCCGAGGGTATTGAAAGACTCCACGGTTGAACAAGCCTCAGAGCTTTAGACATTGCACTTCGACGGTGCGAGATGCAAGGTTGGCACTGGTGCCGAGATACACCTAACATCTCCATCCAATGAGAATTCTTCAAGTCTGTTCTCTTCTAGTTTGCTTGCTGAAACAATGAAGCCAAATATGAGGGTCTTGTGCAAGGACTAAACCTCATGGAGCGCATGGGTATCAAACAATTAGTGGTGTTCAGAGATTCTGAACTCGTAATTTTCATATGCGGTCTTATAGGCACAGGGTATGGGACCTCATCGAAGGTTTCAAAGCTTTTAACATCCACGTGGTGCCAAGAGAGAAGAATTTATATGCGGATCACATAGCAACGATAGGATATCAATTCGACCCTATTTCCGACTTGATTGAGAATGTACACTTTGGCAGAGTGATTGTCCAAACCTCCATTCCCAATAATGATCGGAGCTGGCAAGTATTTGAAAGTGATGAACACATCACCTCGTTCATTCAATAGTCGGGAGAGTTCACCTATCAGTTTCAGCCAAAAATTGAAGAAGCATACGAAGGATAGATCATCCAGTTGAAATCAAACAAGCTTCTGAAAGGGCTGGTCAGTCTCAAAAATTTGTTCAATTGTGATGATGCAAGAAATGATAGGAGGAAATTTGTAGCCGACCAAGTAGACTACGCCAACCTTGAGGTCAGGAATGAAAGAAAAATTGAAGGTCAAGAAAGAAGTCTCACAGTGTGATAAAGATTGGCTTATACACTTCTGCGAAAAATACGAAGGGGTTGTGGCTTGGTCTTATGATGACCTCAGAGGATATGATCCTAACATCATCCAGCACACCATCAAACTAACAAAAGGTGCTAAACCTATCCGACAAAAACAAAGGCCTGTCAATCCAAAGATTGAAGCCTTAATGGCACAAGAGCTAGAGAAGCTAATCCAGTCCAAGATTGTCTTTCCAATCAAGCACAGTATGTGGGTATCTAACCTCATTCCGATTTGAAAGAAAAATGGCAAAATTCGTCTCTGTGTTGAATTTCATGACCTAAATAGTGCATTGCTAATTATCCACTGCCTTCCATGGGATCAATCTTGCAGACTGTAGCAGGTTCAAAGATGTTTTCTCTATTAGACGGCTTCTTGGGCTACAATCATATTTGGGTCAAAGAAGATGATCAACACAAGACCACATTCACCACCAAGTGGGGAACATTTACATATGCCAAAATGCCTTTCGGCCTATCAAATGCGGGTGCCACCTTCCAACGGGAAATGGACATCGCTTTCAGTGAATTGGTCAACAAAATCATCCTCATCTATTTTGATGATCTGACTGTGTTTTCCAAATCTAAAGATGACCATTTTGATCATCTAGAAATGGTTTTTTCAAAAAATGCAAAGAGTTCGAGGTATCCCTAAACCCGAAAAAATGTGTTTTCGGAGTACCACAAGGAAATTTGTTGGGGCATGTAGTGTCTCAAGAAGGGATCGCTATTGACCCCGAAAGGATAAAAGAAATCAGAGAACTTCCTCTTCCAGTAAACAAGAAAGGAGTCCAATCTTTTTTGGGAAAGGTTAAATTTGTAAGCAAGTTTATTTCTGATTTTGCAGGAATAATTAGACCAATTGTTCAAATGGACAAAGGAAGAAAGGGAAGCCTTCGAAAGGGTGAAGGATGCTATTTATTCAGCTCCTTTGTTGGCGAATACAGACTTGTCAAAGGACTTCATAATGTATGTTTTTAGTAGAAAGACAAGCATCGCCATTGTTCTGACTTAGAAGGATAATGAGGGAAAGGGAGAACATCCTATAGCATTTCATTCCCGGACTTTGAAGGAGTATGAGATGAACTATAACTTCATCGAAAGACAAGCGTTCACAATTGTAAAGGGACTTAAGAAGTTCCAACATCTTATTGCTTGCACTAAGGTGATCGTTTATGTCGCACATTCCAGTGTGCACGAATACATCATGGAAGGAGAAATCACCAAAAAAAGGGCCAATTGGATCACTAAGATCCTAGAATATGAAATTGAAGTCAAGCCTACAAAGACTGTCAAAGGAAGAGGGTTGTGCGAATATTTGGCGAATGATAAAGAGGTGGAAATTCAGGAAGAGCAAGCAGAGATAGTCCTAATAAATGAGTTTGAACCTGAAGGCTACTAGCTAGCAGAGAGGGTAAGATTTATGCACACCGACAAGTATCTACCAGGGCTTCCTTCTCAAAGAAGGAGATTCTATCGACTGCAAAACAATGGGTACTCACTTATTGAAGGGATCCTTTTTAAGAGGAATTTTAATGACGTCTTACTACGATGCGTCACCATAGAGCAAGCAAGGAAAATTATCGACACCTTCCACAGCAGCCCGAAAGGTAGACACTTCTCTACGAAGACCACCACCATCAAAATTATGCACGTTGGGTACTTTTGGCCTACATTATTCAACGAATCCTACAAAATGATAAAAGTCTGCAAAGAATGCCAATTCTACATAGGAAGAAGAAATTTTTGCCATGCTTCTCAATCCGGTAGTAGAGGACGAACCATTTGCACAATGGGGGCTAGATTTCATCGGGATGATCAACCTCACCTCTAGTGCCGATCACAAGTGGATCCTCACATCCACATACTACTTCACAAGATGGACCGAAGCCCTACCCCTTAAAAATGCGACATAGGCAAAAATTTTGTTCTTTCTTGAAGGGCTGGTAACAAAGTTCGGCACGCCAAGACTATCATCTCGGACAATGCCAAAGCTTTCTTAGGCTCCAAGGTATGTTAGTTCACTTTTGAGCATGACATATTTTTGAAAACGTTGTCAAACTACTACCCACAAGGAAATGGCCTGGCTGAATCAACTAACAAAAATCTAGTCCGACTCATTAAAAGGATCAGGTTTGATCATGAGAAGGAATGGCATAAGAATCTCCAAACAATGTTGTGGATAGACCATATAACTCCTAAGCAAGCCTTGAAGACTTCGTCGTACGAACTAGTGTATGGGAAGGATGCGTTGTTACCTATCTCTATAGAGATACCTACATTACAGCTACTCAAGTCTCTAGAAATTGAAGAGAACGGAGCTATGGAGGTTTGGTTGGCCAAATTGCTGGAGGTATAAGAAAAAATGGATAAAGCCCTAATAGCCATGACTAACCGCCAGTAGGTGGGTAAGAGGTGGTTCAACAAGAAAGCTTCATACCAAGGTCTAAAATGCAGAGACCTGGTACTAAAGTTCAACGAAAGGGTTGCAAAGCTTGGCCAACATGGAAAATTCAACAAACTATGGGAGGGTCCTTTCAAAATAATTCAATGCAAGCAAAATAATGCATTTGAATTAAAAAGCATGGAACAAGAAGCACTAAGAATTCCAGTTAATGGGATTCACTTAAAGTTGTTCAATTAAGCTTTAGTTATTTCATACAAGTGTAAATATGTAATTAATGTAATTATTTTCCCTTTCATGTTTTGTCGATCGGTCTTTTCAACATTTTCACAAATTTAGGAAGCAGGAAAATACATGGGACTCATTATCACAAGAAAAGAGAAATTTTATACTGCTCATATTGCAGAAATTAAGTTCATATGTGAGAAATTCAACCCATGTTGTAGAAAACACGAGAATGAAAACAAAGATTTGAAGATAACAAGTATATTCGTTATATATACTTTGATAGAAACATTGTTAAAATGGCTCTAGGCCATACACTCAAAAATATGACTATATATATGGCTTTCCTATATACATGTGTATGAAAGCCTCTTTTAAGGAATATATATATATAGGGAAAAAGGTGTGTCAAACTTCAACCAGCTGGAACATGGACGTTGTCTTCATCTGCATGAGCATTGCCTTCATCAGCCAGAACATTGCTAGGAGCAACAGGAGGGTTATCACCATAGCAACGAGACCCATAATAGCAACACCAACACCCAGAACGAGCGATAGAGGTAACACAAGGTTCCTGAAGTCAATGTATTGGTCCACGTCATAAAATAGCACTACGTTATAGCAGCGCAACAAAATGTGGCACGCATGGGTGGCCCTCTCACGGTGCTTAGTGAGCGAATGAAGCCAGAACCCGCTCAGGAATGGCACCCATGGTACCACCACATCTTCTTCGATATTCCTTCGCAAGTCACTAGCAACTGGGAGGCGTAGGCCATACACTGCATTACTCACCGATTCGCCAAAGGCCTCCGAGATACCTCTTTGGAAAAATTTGGAGTGTCAAGCGAAGAATCATGGCTTTTGGAGCCTAAATTTCAAGCAACGAGGCAATGAAATGGGAGCATATATCGGTGTTCACCTGATATTTATCTTCATACTCAATACAATCCCTACCCAAAACCCATTTCATGGCTATAATAGCTAGTGAGTGTTTGTTTTTGGTCAAACGTTTCAGGCACCTATTGGAGATCTCTCCCAAAAAAGTTATTTGGGACTTGTTGCACACTAGCCTAATTGGAGTATTCATTGTATCAGCCTCTGTTCAAAACACCTAAGAAAACCTATGCAAATTTAAAATCCTACTCAACCACCTAAAATCCTATCTGATTGCCCAATGCTAATTTTGCTAATCGCTAAGTGTGGTTTTTCTACTATGATAGGATCCATTTATAGAAATATCCAAGGTAGCTCACATCCCAAGCATGGGGGTAATCAAGTTTAAACTCAAAAATCCCACCAAAGGGCTAGCTCATTTTTCCAACTTGTTTGCATCCGCAAGTACGAATTGCTAAGTGCAAGATTAAGGAGCGACAATTAATTAAGTACAAATTGGTGGCAAGCCCAGGTGATGGCTCATACGAACAGATGCTAAGGTGTCACGATGCAGGCCATTTCAAGCTCCAAGGTTGAGTGTGAATCTTTTCAAGGTACTCATTACAGTTTTAGCCTAATTATGCTCTCAGGGATATTAATGGCAAAGGCATGCAAAAATAAGGAAAGCAAGAAGTCGACGACTCAATTTTCCATGAAAATCGTGCTGAAGGGACATTATCACTAATGTAATTAAGAATTCTTGTCTTTTCAAAAGAGGCAAGTAGTTCATTTCACATGGACAAAGGAGTTGGTAGTACATGTCGAATCAAATGCAAAAAGGCAACCGTTGTCTACCGGTTGAATGCAGGAAATCAAAGAAAAAGCTAAGTGTCTCATGCAAAAAATTGACAGAGCATAAAACTTCTCAAATACACAAAGGAAATTGCAAGAACATAATTGGAAAGGGAATCGGGTGTGGCACATATAGCAACAAAGGAGCTAAACGTAGAAGTAATTGCAGAAAATTCACTGCCCCTATGTGGATTAAACTTGAAACGAAAGGTTGTCTGGTTTAGATATTCAGAGTCTCGCGTGGTGTTTTGGGTTCCATTCATACCACTTCAGTGTGGTTTCTAGGTGGAAGGTTTGCAAAGGATGGTGACTACCCAGAGTTCTCACCCAGAAGTACAAGAAGAAGGGGCCCAAATTTTATTTAATGTCATGCGCAAAGCACCAACCACCTACATCTTCGATAATTTCTCTTATGCTTTGCTTGGAATACCAAAAAATCCAACATGGATGAATACGTGGGTTGCAGAAAAGAAGAGTCCTCACAAAGATCATAAAATAATTAAAGAAGAATGGGGTAATATTCATGTCCCCATCCTTGCAAGGAACCCTAAGTAACTTAGGGAGGTAGCCTGTGAAAGATTGAAAAGGAATAGCAACCCAAATTCCTTAGCGCAAAAATGTTGGTTTAGTGAGCTTCCACAATATATGGTCCCATCTGTACACTACTGCCCTGAATTGGTTGACGAGGCCATCAAACACTTCAACCTAGATACCAACACCATTGAGGGTCAGGAGGTGAGTGTGGTTATCTGCAAGGAGGCCATATGGGATATGCTATGTATCCTAGAATGAATCTCCAAAGTGCCTAAAATGGAGTCATTTACTCCAGCCAAAGGGGAGACTTATTGGAGGACCAGAGACCTTGCACTGAACTTTTATAATGCGAAGTCACAGAGGTCCAAAGAAGCTTAGAAAAAGCCAACGCAGATCCCAGTAATGCATAAGAACTTCAAAGATGATATGAAGGATTCCTTTTCAATGATGGCATTTGTTTGCAACCTGGATACCGATAGAGAGGTCAAAGAGTTTCAACTAGGCTTGGGCTTTCAATTGCGCAAGCAACATTCTCTTTTTTGGTATTATTTCATGGAATTTCACGTGTAGGAGATGGTCAACCAGATAGTTGAGTACCAACTTCAACGGAGGTTCAAGTTTCCATCTTTCCTCTCTCATATGTTTCTGCATCATAATCCCGACTTCTTCTAGAAGCGTCTAGGGTTGTCCATCTTTGATGAAAATCAGAAGAAGAAGACTTCTTTCCACATGGACTCCCCTCCTCTCTACAACATATGATTATTACGCATTTTCAGATTATTTCTTTATCCGATTTTGTAAGATTTAAGAGCAGACAACACTGTCTTATAGTTCAACTCGGACCAAATTGAGTTCATACAAAACTTCACTCTGAAGTGTGACTAGTTTCTGGGCGAAGAATTCACATTCGTTCGATTGCGCGGCTTCACCAAAGATCCCTTCCGACTTCTGACATGTCTTAATGACCAGGTATTGGTGCTTGAAGTATTTTGCCATGTATCAATTATCGACGTCACCTTTTGCAACGTAAAAGCAAAGAAGAAGGGATTTTTCAGCTACCCAAAAAGCTTTAAGACCGTAATCTATGCCAAAAGGAAGGCTCACTAGAAGAAAAGCTGGCTCATCTGGGGTCGGTATGGATTTGCGATAAGTGGAATTACAACCCCGATGATGACTTGCCAAATAAATATGTCAAAGTAACATACTACCCCTGGCCTTACTGGGAGAAGCGTCAGAATCCTATGTCGAAAGCAGATGAATTTATAGTTGACCTAGCTTATATCCCTACCAAAGGTGGTTGACCTCCCTGACTCAGATTCTACTATCCGATTGGGAAGTATGATAAGACAAGGCATATGGGGACTACTCTCCATAACAATCTGATAAAAAACTACAACTGGAAGGAAGAAAAGGTAAATGACTTCTGGATATATCATCAGGAGATCCGACACACTAAGGCCCCTTATGATACCGAGGAGATGGATGAAAAGTTTGACAAATTGTGGAACAATGAGCATACAGACTCTAATGAGAGTGATGAGAAAGACTGCAGTTCGAAAGAGGCTGAATTGCAGTCAGATGGAGTGGAACTCGACACAAAAACACAAAATGCCTTGGCACAACAAAGTGAGAAAGTTGTGGAACAACCTAGCAAGATTTCCTCTAATGTGGGGGTAAACATATTGTGTGCGAGGTCTTCATTGAATCACACTTGGACTACAAGGAGGACCAAGATGGCCCAACCACAACAAGCTGAGACTGTAGTGGTAGAGGACTCGCCACCAGCAAAGTGACAACGAATTGAGACATCTTCTGAAGAGTGTTCACAGGACTCTGAGGCAAGCAAAGAGCCAACAATGGGCCAAGGATCGCAATCATCCACACCTCAGGTATCTTTCGCTCCCTCTTCTCTTGTTTCACAAACCTTAGATGCCTCTTTTTTGCCCTCAACGCCTCTCATTTCATCTGCTAACCAATGCATTTCGGCCTCTGCTTCGATGATCATGGGGGGTTTCACACAATTCTCTCATGCGCCCCCATTTGCCCTTACTCATCCATGGACCCTTACACTATTTGCCTTGGCCCATTCCACATCCCAAAGTGTCTCACACTCTGCCCCTGCTACCTTCATTGATCCATCTCCTACCATTGCCATGTCGACCTAGGTCCAGTCTTCCCAATAGATGGAAACAACCACGACTCCGCTTCCTTCGAGTCCTCCTACTGGTTCATAGTTCGGATATTGAAATATCCCTCCTTTCTCACCTCAGACAATAAGTGTTCCAAAGAAGAATTCACTCGGGACTGCTACCCTTTTATTTCCTTTCGCCCTTCCTCCCGGTGCACCTTTCGCAGGCGGACTCATCAGGTCGCCCTTGGAGTTCCTATCAGAAGGTGATAAAACTAACAAGGCATGAGCGATCAGAGCCCAAAAGCAGACAACTAAAGATGCCAAGAAGCCAACACAGCCAAAAGTACAAACTATTTTTAATGAGGCTCAATAGTCGCTACATTTTGTGACTATGTACCCGATTGTCAACAAATCACATGGAGAGATGCAGTCGGATGACTAGAACATGTACACCATGGGGCTCGATTTAAGCATAGCCCAGCCTCAAGACAAGGTAGAGCTCATGGAAGAAATACAATGGGTGGTGACCACCGGCTTTCTTAAGTCCGATCGCCAGCTAAAGAAATGGGAAGAAGAGTTGAAAAGCATAAAGGATAGAGTCGAGGTCTTTCTCGCCAAGGAAAAAGATAGGGAAGCCAAATTTAAGTGCTTATCCCAACAAAAGGAGGCAAAGCAAGCGAAGATCCAAGAGGAACTTGAGAAGTTTCAATCCCTCGATCCTAACTTGGTCGTTGAGCTGCAACAAAAGAACCAGGAATACCAAGACCAGTTGGCAAAGTTGGGGCAAGAAGTGCGACAAAGGGATAAGGATTTTTGTCGCCAGCATGCTCAACTAGAGCAGCAGAAAGATGTAGATTTGAAGATCCACTGGGTCCAATTAGAGAATGAGATTGCAAAAGTAAAGTCTTCCTTAGAGGAAGTAGGATCAAACAAGGAACGAGCCGAGGCTAGCTAGGTCGCATAATCATGGATCCTGTAGGGACAACTCACCATGACAAACCAAAAGGTTTCAGAGCTCACGCATGATTTAGAACAAAGGGATGCAGAGATTGTCCTATTAAAGAGCTCCACCTTACTGTCAGTTGATCAATTAGACCTTCTTCAGATAGCCCAAAAGTTATGTGTTTCATACTGGGAAAGAGTGAAGGCCCTCTGCCTCACTTTACAACCAATGCTCCAATTTATGGCGGAAGCAACAGGTTTGGGTAGAGGGGTTTGCGAGGCAATCAAGCGGTTCCCTCAATCCATCGCAGAGAGAGTTCCAGAGGCCAGGAGATTATTGGGCAGGCTATATATGGTCCTAAACAAAGTCTTGGCAAGTGCAAGGGTTGAAGATCGAAAGGCCGCTGCCAAAACAACTAATAGATTCATCCATTTCCACGTAGCTATCCTTCATGCCAGTGAGTTTTCCACCAAATTGGAATAGACCATGAATAGCATGCGGGCTAGGTTCTCCCACCTAACTCAGATGGGCTTACCATATCCATTTCTTGAAGATGAATCAGTGGCCACGGTGGAGCATATTGCAGAAAATATCGAGGAGAAGCAATGAGATGTGTCTAATTTTTAGAGTTTCAGTCAGCCCCTTGCTGTAGGAGATATTGAGAGCATCACTCATCCGATTGCATGACTTCTTTTTCAACTCGAGTCTTTAGCTGGTACATCGACGACACTGCCCTAGAAAGAAATGATTGATCTGCATGGAGCGCAAGAAAGTCTATGTGACATATTGACTCCATCTGAGGTTGAATGGCTACCTCTGCAGACCGCCCTCTCTAAATCGAATTGCATTGCCCAATGGATAAGGCTCTGGTTTGCAAACCAAAAATTTTGGGGTCCTCATTCCGCAGGCGAAACACCCCTGATAAGTCGCCAAAAGTTGTGTATAAAATTCTCAAGCTCCCTTCGGGTTATTTTATTCTTGCTAAAGTACCGGCCACACCCTCTTAATTGAAAAAACAATATCAGGCTCCTTTCACAAGGCTTTATGCAAGTATCGCCACTTTTCAGCCGAGCGCTCCTCGCAAGGTTCCCTTCTCTTTCTTTTCAAAAGCTGTCACCATGCTTCCACGTGGCGATAGTTCACACTCTTCAGCGCTTCTTTCAATTGCTTCTCTTTTGGCTCTCGACCGCATGCCACGTAGCATTGATCCTTGCACATTTCTTGGTGGCCCCAACCTTCAGCACAGGATGCTTGGGAGACCTCCATATGTCTTCACAGTGCAATTTTTCATCGCAAAAAGGGAAGGATGAACATCGACTCCCAACCGCTTGCCATGTTAATCTTCTAAAAGCTTCATCGCAAAGAAGGACAAAGAAAGCGACAACCTCATAACAGCTTCCATGTTTTGTAACTGTTGTCATAAGTGGATGACACATGTCAACACTCTGGTCTGCTCGGACCACTGCCATCATTCGTAGGGAATGGATTTGGCTCTAGGGTGTCCTCGTTCATGTCTCGAATCTTTTCAGTTGCAATGGAAAAGGGAGATCATTGCTAATACATCATTGCTTGTGATCGAAGGATCTTTTCTGTTACTAGCTCACTGGGCTGGGATGTTATTATAAATATTGCTTCTTCTTTCGAAGCATGGGTTTAAATTTGGATAGAAAATTAGCAGAAGAGCCAGGCCTTTATTTCTTTTAGATTATTCTAAATACTTACAGACTGTGCCATTGTTCGGCCTTTCTGTTTTCTTAAGGATTTTTGATAAAGTTTTACTATGCCATCATGGTACTGAATATTTTGTTTGCAGAACTTCTATAAATTTAATGCAAGTTTTCTGGTTTAGATCATGCCTTTGACTCCTCTGTTCAAATGTGTATGAATGTTGTTTTATGTCATTAAGTGAATCATTCAGCCTTCTATCTTTATTTTTTGTCATTCTGGGACATAGAAAATTGTCGAATGGGCCCTTAGATCACATCTACAAGATAGATCTATTGTGCCTTACATCTAAATATTGGTGCATCGCCCTAGTTAGATCCTTTTATTTTATATTTTCTTCCTTTTCCTATTCCAAAACCCCAGTTATAGAAGAAACCGACTTCTTTAAAAGCCAGAGGTTACTCAGTTTTGTGCAATAGGTCCCCCCTTTAAATAAGTTTCCCACAAACGGTTGTTACCTTGTAAATTTTTGGCATCAACAAACACCAACACAACCAAGCCACCACAATCATTAAACTACCATCTAAAATCATGCATTGCATCTCCATGAAGTAACTACAGTAACTGCCTCTCATCTAAGTGGAAACATTGAATGGATGAACTACGCCCAAAAAAATACTTACAACCAACTACCTAGAATTCTAACAATGCTCAACAACAATCTGCTCATGAAAGGATGTATCCATAACAAACAAAAAGATATAGGGACAACAATAACCAAACTGAAATCCAACTAAAAACATAGGAGAGATGATTATGGAAGTAGCAACAGGATCATCTCCTATGGTCAAATTACATCTACCATCCAACCTCACCCAAGAACTGTTCAGTTGTTGGGCTAAAGAGACCATCCAAATCATCTACAAATCAAGATCTTGAGTCATGTATAAGTTGATTAGATAGCGGGCAACAATACTAACACTGGAGGTTGACCCAACACTACCACCTTGAGACAACATCTCACAGTAAGAAACTAAACCTAGGTTTTGAATCCTACAATCAACTCTCGTCTCATCACTGAAATTGGTTAGATCTCTACCAACCAATTTGGAAAGTGGATTGTCATGAGTCAAATCATAATCCATCATAGATATAGGATTATCAACAAAATAAAAATTAACATCAACTCCAAAATCATGTTCATCCTCTTGCTGATCCAAACTCCTATTTTCTGAATTTTTAGGCCATCATGCAAGATCATACTCCTCCATTACATGTTTGACCTTCTTGGACCTTTATTTTCTCTCCTTCTCCTTGAAATGTTGATCCTCATAGAGTTGATCACTTTCCTCTAGAAGTCCCTGTTGGACACTATCCAAAGTAAGCTTTGTAGATTTAAGCTTAGTAGTGAGCTCACCAACTTCTCCCCTTAATTGTATAATCATGGACAAGGTCTCATCCACAAACTTGTTAGCTATATTTCTATCATGTATCATGTGCAAGTAGGATACTTTAATCTATTCCATGGCGTTCTTAATTATTTTCAAATTAGCAAAGGAAACATTAAGCTTATCTTGGCCTCTTGGTGCATTTTGGATTATGCTTTCTACTTGTCTATGAGTACTATATAGTCTATATAAAATTTGTACTTCATTTTCAAGAGACACCAAGAATTGATTCTTACAACCCTCCTCATGAACTTCAAATATTTGCAAGGTTAAAGTGTTTTCATTGTATTGCTTGCAAAAATAAGAATCTTCTTCACACCAGTCATTAACATCACCATGGCTTTCATAAATCTCATAAACTTCTCCTTGACCATCTTGATGAAAACATGTGGCATCAGGTTGAGGATCCAAATAAACAAAGCTACTGGGTTTATGCTCACAATAAAGGCCTCTATTTATTTTCTCAAAATCAACACCAAGCAATAAGAAATCAAATTGGTGTTCAAAATCATCAACATACCTTTCAACCTTAGTTTCTTCAATGCCATCCTCCATGCATGACTCTTGAGATGAATCTAAAACAATATTGGAATGAAAGAGAAATTTATCCAAAGATAATACCACATCATACTTAGATGTTGACACACCTAGATCCCAAGTGAAAGAGGGTTGATTGCTTCGATTAAGGTATAAGTATTCACCATTCTCCTCATGAGTGGTTGCCTCTTTGAAAGAATCACTCTCCATCTTCCTGGGACTGAAACATTCATCACCATCCCTCTTTGTAGGCTTGGTTTGGAAGCCAAACCCAAAAGCACCTGAAATGTCATCAATGAAATAAGATAAGTAGTCATCAAGATATAATTGAAGATATCATCACCTTTGCCTCCTCCATGTCCATCTTTTGAAGGTGCATTAGAGAAACCATCATCATCTTCTCTACTAGAGACTTCAAGGTACACATTAGTCTTAGAATCTTCACTAGATGAATCCAAACTAAGATCCATGGCTATCATTTTATCATGTCCTTCATGCACATCCTTACCTTCCATCATTACATGCATGTCCAAAATTTCATCCTCAAACTTTGTCATACATTCATCATGCTTCAAAGCACTCACTACGTCATACTTTCTTGATATGAACTCTTCTACAACCAACTGCTCCTCTTCAACTTTTTGTTCAAATATATCAATCAACCTTTGACAAAATTCATCAAAATAATTTACTTGAATGTGGACTTGGGTGTTCATACCTTGGTACCACCAAACCTGAGCAACTCCTTCAAGATGCAAGATTGCATAGTGAATCACAAATTTCTTCTTCATGGGACTAAATATGAAATAGTCTAGCATCCTCTGTAACCATGCTCTAGTCGAGATCTTATCTAATTCGTCAAAAGTTGGAACTAAAGATTTATTATTTTTACTCATGAGTTCCTTTATACTAGGATTTGAGTGATGTTTATAACCCCTTAAAGTCATCATACTTTGCATCTGAGTGACATAAATTGTAAGGGATTGAATTATTGAATCCTTCATATTGATTATCATAGGATACTCGAATGGCTGGTAATTCCCTTGCAAATTATTCCATATGATTGGAAGGAGGATTAGATGTAGCAAGATCACCTTCAAATAGGAAAATTGGCATGGTAGCTTTTAAATTGCTTTGTTGAACCTCTGAAGAACTCCAACTCTCTTTAGGCAATATTGGATTTTGAAGTTTTTTTGCCAACAACCTGATTGCCTCACTTGTATCTGCAAGACTATATGTAATTTGTTTATTACTTCCTTGTAGATATTGAAAGAATATCCAAACAATATCAACCATCTCTTCACTCTTTCCCTTTTGAAAATATATGATCAAACCCTCAGGCTGGTAAGAGCATGGTTCTGATACCACTGTAATGTCCCAAATTAAAATAAACTTCAAATTTGATCAACTTATGATATCCCACAAATTACTTAACTCAAATCTAGAAAATATCATGATTTCCACAAAATAGTATTGTCTCAATGTCTAGAATTATTATTCCTATCAAATTCAAAATAGAGAAAAATGGGTAATCTGAAAACAACACCAAAATGCATCAAATTGGAAATCGAGTAAGTAGCAACTAAAATAGAATGATTTATTATTGATCCCCACATGGAATTACATCATATTTTCTATCATATACAACAAATAATGACCATGAAAAACTGCAGAAAAATACATCACAACTCTTTGATCTAGAAGCCAAAACTTACACTAAAAACTAGAGCAAATTCCACACAAACTCACCCCAAACTTCATACAATGTTCCAATCAGATAAGTACAAACATGAATGTTGTAATAACATCAAAATATGTTGATCACAACATAAATACAATCTGAAACTTAGAAATATACACTATGCACCCCAATCTACATCAAACTCCTACAATCAAATTGGAATAAAGAATACAAACAAAACCTTTTAGCACAATTCTAGTTTCTGAATGAAATTGCACTTGGAGACCCTCAAAACCACTATCTTTGAGCCTCAATCCCCTTGGTTTACTAGCCTTGGAGATTCATCCTCATCAATTTACTAGCCTTCGAAGAATCATCACAACCTGTAAGAGAAAACAATGCATGGAATGAAAGCCAACTTGGAAAACAAGCAATAATATATCAAACCACCACAAACACCAATTTGTGCACCCAAATTCCAGGCCCAAGGGAGGAAAACATGAATTTGAAAAGTTATAACTCCCGCTAACAAGAATGGATCACCATAAATTTTGTAACTCTTGCTATCATGAGGAGAATCACCAATTTGACCATTAACATGCTCCACTAGAAACCTACGCCCAACTTGGTCCCAAAAATATAATTTATGAATATTCATACATTTTTCACTCAATAAGAATTTAATTAATTCATTTTGAAAACCCAACTTTCCCAATTCATCTGTAGGTCCTAACTTGCTACTTAGGAAATCAAATTTACCAACAATAGTGAATGTTATTTTTAGGAAAGGGGACATGAAAAGGAGCTCTTTTGTCTAATAGGCACCAAGTTGACTCCTAGTACTAGTTATCATCCTCAAATAGATAGACAACCAAAAATTGTTAACATATGGATTGAAGGCTACTTGGTGAACTATGTAGTGGGGCATCAGTCAACTTGGATTAAGTGTCTTTATATGGGTGAGCATTGCTACAACATGACATATCATATGTTAATTGGTATTATCCCCTTTCAAATAATTGTATGGTTATGACAGTCTTTCCTTTATGGACTTGGTTTTTGCTGATAGTATAGTAGCAAGGGCCCAAAATTTGGTTGTGTAGGACCAAGACATATCAAGTGTCTTGAGGGGAAACCTTCAGTATGCTCAAAACCAATAGAAATTGTATGTGGATTGGCATCGTATATAGAGGATTTTTGAGGTAGGTGATATGTTTTTTGAGGCTGCAATTGTATAGATAGTCTTATATCAAGAAGAGTGGAGCTAAGCACCTTAAGCCCCATTTCTATGGGCCATAGAAGATAACATGAAGGATTTGTGAGGTGGCATATGAGTTGGAGTTACCAGAGCATAGCAGCATACACGATGTGTTCCATGTTTCATGCCTCAAAAGGGCATTGGGACAACATGTTAGTCCTTCTACGGAGTTGCCTCCCTTAGATGATGAAGGCAAATTGATAGTGGTAGCCAAGATTGTTTTGGATGTTAGAGAGAAGAGGTTAAGGAATAGGATGATCACAAAGTATTTGGTATGATGGAAGGATCCTCCTATCGAGGATGCCACTTGGGAGGATACAAATATTTTGGAGAATCCTAACTTGCAATTACTTAAGGGTAAGCAATTTCGAGAAGGGTGGACTATAATGTCCCTTTTTTTGAACTGAGTTGAATCGACAAGCCCAACGACAAGCCCAAAGCCTATTTTTATTCCCTATAAGTTAAAGGGAGAATATACATGAAAATAACATAATAATAATTTATTAAGTGTCAAAAGAACCTAAGTTATAACGTTGAAAAAAATAGAATTTATTATTATTACTTTAGGTGAAAAACTAATAAAAATTATAAAGTGAAATATTGAATATTCAAATAATAGAAATATTAATTACCTAAAAAGTAATTAATAATTAAAAAGGTGTGAATATTCAAAATAAAATAAAAAGTAAATTTTAATTACTTTTTAGGGTTGTTGGGAAAAAACACAAAAATACCCTCTTGAATCTCCAAAAAGTCGAAAGATGACAATTTTTTGGTTTTCAATGTTGACTTCACCTAGAAATCAAATTTGTGCTTCACAGACTATTGCAATTTGTGTTGGCCATACCATTTGTAATCTTACAACTAAAATTCTAAGAAAACTATCAATTAACTTTGGAGACATGCAATTATGTGATTAGACATTATTACCTCAGTTGTAGACTACTATATCTTCCATAATCTTTTAAAGAGCTAATTTGAATATGCAAAGAGGCATTGCTTGAGTTGGAGGGTGATGTGGGGCATAAAAAGAGCAGAAATTTCCAACCACACCCCTTTGAAGGTCTAAATTAAGTCGTGTTATTTCAAAGGGAAGTCAAATAAAGACCAAACAAAAAGATTGTAACAATAAAAAAATTGAGAATTGATAGAGTCGTGGGAATATGGAAAAGATGAACAACATAATATGAAGTGATCAACACATCATCTTGGAGTATATAGTGAGGGAAAAGGAAAAATTGTGGGTCCCATCTAGACTCATATGCCACTTTCAAGGGAAGGTTGAGAGTTGAAGGAAAATTCTATTTGTTTTTTTGGGTTCGTCCACTACCTTCAGTAGCCAACAATTAAGGAATTAAGGCCAAGACTAAAGCAAATAAATTCAAAATTTGTGCACCACCTTTTGCAAAACATTTGGTTTTTTTTTTGACATATTCCACTACATACTACTTACCACCAATCACCATATTTGATGCATGGGACCTTTTGGAATTTCAATTCGCACCTTTGGAGTGTGTATTGGAATCAAACAACTATGCACAGATAAACTGCTCTTCAAATTAGGAGGGGAAGCTCCCTCTTTTTCTGTTATTGCATAAAAAGTAAAGTAAACTAAGTTCCTATCTTTTTTACTCAGTTGTAGAGCACAAGGTCATAAAACACAATGCGTCGCAACTAAGGTTTTCTTTGGTTTCACAGATCTTAACTACAACTAGGCTAAAACTATGACTATCCTATCTCCTCAAGTAATTTAGAGCGAGAGGATCTAGGAGCAATTGGGAATGGTTTGATCACTTAGACAAACTATCTCTCAGAATGCATCTGAAGGCTCATTACTCTTTCAAATTTACGTTGAAATAAAGTTTATACAAGTAATCATCAAATGATAAACGATATTGCAGGATTCCCAAGGAGGCGAGGCACTCTATCCGAGGTGTAGGCTGAAATAAAGTTTATTGGAAACAACATCAAATGTTAATCCTAATCTCTAAAGTCCCTCGAAGGCATATTGCTCTTTCGAGGTGTAAATCGAAACAAAGATTATAAAAACAACAAAATATGAAATATCTTGAGAATTTTGGATCAAAGGCTCAATGCTCTCCTGATTTATTATCTCAAACTCGATCAAATATTACACTTTTTTGGGACAACAAATTGTATGAAAGAGGACAATCATCCAACATACGATCAACCAAAAATACACTTGACATAGATCGAACACAAGTACATGAACAACAAGAAAGCTAGCAAACAACTTAGCCTTATGCTATCACAAGTATGATTGAAGAACATATACTAAGTGAACAAAGATGTAGGCTATCTAGCTCAAAATTTTGCTACCATGAAGTAAAGTTAAAAAATAACGAGCAAAGGCTCTTATTTATAGATGCTCAAAGGAGTAGGCAACCCTAAAGTCTCCTTGAGTTAACATTGAGTTCTTTCCAATCAAAAACATTGATTCCTATGTCTTAAAGTAGGTAACCTAACAGTTAACTGGAAATACTACTTCAGTTAACTGATTCTAAACTTAAATTAACTCCCATGTACAAAGGTGTCTCCAAAAATAGACATTCATGATTTCTGGGATAGCAAGTTAACTTGGAAAGAGGCATCGAGTTAACTGTTGTGTCTAATATCATTTTTGGAGAGATAGGACGTACTAATTGACAGTTTACACCTCATCAATTTGAGTAATCAGCTCCCCTAACCAGTTGGTAACTGCCTCTATGTTTGGGCAACTGATACTTCTCAGGATGATGGTGTGTCTTCGAAGCATCTCCTCGCCACTTGTAATTTGATCCTGAAAATGGCATCCTTTTTCAATTGCATCATCAAGCTTTGCTGACATGGTTGCAATCTGACTCAACTTGGAGTCATCAGGGTCACCACAAAAACTATCAATATGGATGAAGTCCTGAAATTGCGTATGCACTCTAGCGATCTCAATGTATTCACCTCCTTCATGCTGGTACTAGTAAGGGATGGATGTCACCAATGTTCTTACAACTTGAGAGAACTTGCCATGTTTTGTCTGTACTTAGTCAATTCTGTAGAGATTGTATCATATGATTTTACCTTGTAGACAAGTTGTTCTTTCCAAGTGAAAAGTTTCTTCTTGTACTCATCTATAGTGATTGATTTGTATGCCATTCTCAAGTTTGAGATGATGATCTCATCTCGAGGCTTGCTCTCTGCTATGCTTTGTTTTGATTCTTGGATCTATGTGTGAAGGTAATGGGCATTGTACCTCTGTTGGTACACCTCTGCAAGTATAAACCGACCCCTAGTGACAAATTCTTCCACTTGATCTCTCAGGTGCTTCCCATATAGAATCAATTGACATAGCTAATTTTTCTCTGCAGGTAGCTCTAGCATTTGCTGAAGCAAGTTGGTGATGTTTGAGGTACCATGAAGAAGGTTGGAGATGTATAGCCATAGTTGCTAGTTTTCAGCCTTGAGGGTTGCTTTGTCTTCACCATCCTTCACCACTCTTTCCTTGATGCTCATTGATGCAACCTCACAGATATCCACCTCAACCCGACGTGTGCTCTTGCCAAGGTTGACTTTTACCAAAGTGAAGTCAAAAACCTCTACTTCATTTGCGTTTTTATCCTCAAGTGGTGCAGTGGTCTTAATGACAATCTCATTATCACTGTTCTTTTCCACATGGACCTGCTTTTTGAGCTTCTTCTCTGATGTGTCTTGGTAGACATGATCAAATTCTACAAAATCTAATTGGTAGGACGACTTTCTCCTTTTCCTACCTAGAAATTCTCAAGCCAAGACGAGTCTTGACTAACCTCACTGGAAGTATTGGTGCTAGTCCTGTGAACTCCTGACAAGTGAGATTGTGTTGAGATGTCACGTGGTGAAAAAATTAGCTCCAAGTTGATATGGATTGGAGATTTCTGCGGTGGTGATGGGATAGGAAGCTTTGCTTCCACCTCTAGCACTATTTTAGCAGTATTTGTTTCTATTTCCGACACTGTCTCAACTATATTCGTGGTTGTCTCCACATGTTGCTCTTGTTGATTTATATCAGCAACTAGCATCTTTCCCTTTGTATTCCCTGACATTTTATTACCCTTGAAACCTTTTGGAGGGTTACTCCATGTCTTATGTCTAGGTTTTGATCTTGACGTGGAAGGTAGCATAGTAGTAACAAGTGGTGGCTCTGTGTTTGGAATGACTACCTTCTGTGTCTTCTTGTTGTCTAAGTAAAGTATGATGTTCCTTACAACTTTGCTTGTTCTTTCCTCAATGGATATGTTTTCTTTGGTATACCAATCCATGGCTTGAAGTGGCTGTGAGTCTATTTGATCTCTAAAGAATGTGGGAAGTGTGACATCCCCATCATCATAAGGTAATCCTTCCACATTCTCTAACAAGAACTCAACGATCTATGGAAGGATGAACCTATTGTAGTTGTGTCTTCACACTTCAAACTAGTCTTCACAATTAAACCAGTAATCCTCCATGGAAGGTTTGCATGAAGGATGTTGGCCAAGGTGTGCTGAATAGTGACCCAAGGGTCATATGAGCGTCTTTCAATGAGAAACTTAAGTTTAAGTTTCGTCATCCCATTGCTCGTAGCCTTGGCATTCGCTGCTGATCTGCACCTATAAATACCCATCGGAAAAGGAAAGTTGGCAGCTATCTTGTGTTTGTTGCACATAAACGTATGGACTTTGTGGAACTTTCATAGAAATTCCATGAATACCACCTTATCCAATGGACAACGGGGAAACATGGCTGGATGACCTAAGTATCCATATACATGGATGTAGGTAAAAGTGGGGAACTAAATGAACCAATCCACCCAATCTGCCATCGCCAATTTGGTTGTTGGTGAGATGCATACATGTGACTCGTGATCAAGGTCCTTCACTGTTGCATTAGGAGCTGATTATTCACTCGCTTGAAGTCTTTCTGATTGTGTGAATTCAAGCTGCAAGAAATGTTTGTGAACCTTCTGCACACCCAAATTTCCCATAGTATTCAACCCTCTAAACTGGCCTTGAAAGGCTATCAGATATACAAGGTACGAACACGTGGAATTTGTGAGCCTTGAAGAAATCAGTCATCTGGTTGTGGAGAATGTCGTTGATCAAGGTAGGCCAGTCATACCATTCCTTGTTGTTGACAATTTGAGCCATGATGTAATACATCCATGACTGGAATTAGTTTTCCTCTGCTTGACCGGTGACACGATTGAGTAGCGTGATCAAGATCGTGTACTCATCTCTGAATTCTCCACGTCCTACATTATTGGGCAAGTTGTTTCTTTTCTCTTTAAGCCACCTTTTTGTCATTCTTTTCTGAAATTTGTCCTTTGACATGTTGAACGCCTTTTCACACTCCTTTATAGATATGACCAAATTGTTTGTGCAAGGTGGGATAACGAAGCATCTCTCGATATCCTTGGGTTTGAGATTGCATATTACTCGCCTATCTATTGATCTAATCTCTCATGCAATAGGGTTGCAATGCTTTACACAAGCGATTACAAATTCTACACTTTGCATTGAGATGGGGGAATGATGTTGCCTCAAGCAATCCAAATTGCTCAATATTTTGTATTGTGCTTTGGTCTATGCCATCTATCTTGTCCAAATCAACCTCTAGGTTGATTGGATGCAAATCAGTATCAACCATTTTTAGGAAATCATCTAGTAATAACGATTTGGTCTTGTATTCAACCTGAGAGAATTGCATTTTGAAAACCTTAAAGATTGACTGGGCACACTACACTATTTGGACAACTTTTCACGATGGCTAAAAAGCTTCCTTGAAGGGCAATTTTTACGAATTTTTTTGAGATGCGAGTTTGATGAGAATATATTTTTGAATGAACCCATAAGATTAGATTTTCAAAAACGTGACTTTTTCTTAACAATACAACAACCCCTCAAGGTAGAAGCTCCAAAAGTTATTTTTTCTCGAAAAATTTGAGCACATGGGTTTTGTGGGCCCCTATGAGCTGATCAAAACTAGTTCACTAGTTTCTGAAAAAGTTGACTTTTTACAGAAACCTTTAAAACTAGAGGTTGCGGGATAAATTTTTCAGAAAATTCTAGCACGTGGGTTTTGTGGGCGCCTGTGCGCTGATCAAACCTAGTTCGTCAATTTTTGAAAAAAGCGACTTTTTATAAAAACCCTAAAAACTGGAGGCAGTGGGGCAACTTTTCTAGAAATTCTAGCAAGTGGGTTTTATGGCCAATCTCACGCTGATCATACCCAGAAGGCCAGATCTGTGAAAAAATGTTGTTTACTTGGACATGCAAGATCTAAGACAAGAATAGAAGAAATGTGTGGGGAGGAGCTAGAAGTTATAAGTTGTTGCCTTGGAAAATGATGCCCGGTGATGAAATCTCGTGAAAGACGTCCTTCTATGCAACTTGAGACTAGAAAAATGAAGAGCACTGAGAATGGCTTTCATTAGATCTTCAAAAGGCATTGGAGAGAAAATATCTATGGTTGAGCTCTTCAACCTATAAAGAAATAATGAATTATGATGCCTAGGCTTTGATAAATAGTAATTTTGAGTTGCAACATCAAGTTAGGGTGTCCAAATGCTAATTGAGGAGTTCAACTTCATGATTGGCAGTTAACTACAACATCTCCACCACAGTTGGGGCACTTAGGCATGAAGAAGCCTTCAAAATATCTTAATTGGAGTTGACTTGGGCCCACTTTGACTTTAGGCATCCATGTCTTGAGAGTTAGAGAATTTCTTGAAGATTTTAGCTTTTTTTGTATGAAGTGCCTCTATTGGATCCCTGATTTCAGTTGCTTGATCGATCTTGAAGCTTAGCTTACAAGTTCACTGCAGAGTTGGATCAACTCTGAAGAGATGTTACTGGGAGCTGTGAACCCTAAAAATTGAATCTGATGGTTCAAATTCTTGGGCGCCTTTTCCTAGAAGGGTGCATTTTTCACCAGACTTAGTTAATTTCTTGGATGCTTTTCAATTTCTCCATTTTGGCCCTCCATGATTTGATTTGCGATCATCGATGACTGACGATTCCCGTGAATGTGCTGAGATATTGAATGCAAAACCAATTCAATTCCGAAAAGGATGGCTGGTATTGCACATTCAAAAATTTGATTCAAAGGGTTCAAAGTTTTGGGCGCCCCTAGCGTATAGGGGCACTTTTGACCTTTTGAGCTAAAATTTTCACCTTGCAACCTTTCACGAATAGCTCTAGTTTGATCTTCGTCGTCGAATGTTTGATTGTTTTGTTGAATATGCTGACGGTGTCATCGCAGAGATTGATCAAAATGGGGAAGGACTTCCTAGAAGTCATGAAGCTTGAAGACTACATCTGGTTGCCCAAAAGGCTGGGCTTTTTTTAGGAAGGAGCATTTTCTTCAACACTTAGTCAAATTTTCACGTTCTTCAACTTGCCTTCACTTTGAGCATTTTACGCTTGATCGTCGTTTGTGAGTGCTTGGCATGTCTCGTGAGCTTGCAATTGGATTGATCGCAAAGCAAGAAGGATGTTGAGAAGATGCCTTGGAGAAGACATCTTTGAAAGGAAAAACAAAGTTGCGGAATTGCTTTCCTAACGCTAATACAATAGAGGAGAAGTGTAGAAGACCACTTTTAAAGCTTCTTAAAACAACTGAGATGAACACATATAGAGTAAAAGGGATAACAGAAATGAGCAAACACAGATAACACTAGATTTACATGGGAAAACCCTTTCGGGAAAATACCCACCACACCAAGAGAAGACACTTTGTATTTTAGTAAGATAAGATTACAAACAAAGCTCACAGTCCTCACTCTCTGATAGTTAGCTTACAACAACAGACATTGAGAATTCATACACTCACACTGTTACAATACTTCTACAAGTATACAATGAATTACATCTAACTTCTCAGCCTCTGTCACTTGCTTTTTCGTCACCCTTTGATTGACTTATATCAATCATATAATCGACTGCACAAGTCTCACATCACATTTAACATTCCAACCAATTGCAAGTCTTAATGATGCATCGATCTTCTCTACATCGGGCTGCCCAGCCATTAAATTCCTTTGCCTTAATCGGATCCTGTCATTAGTCGAAACATGTCTAGCATTTACTGCTTTCACTGCTCCAGACTTCGACCAATCAGGTATTGATCTCTTGCCATGCATCGCCCTTCCATTTGCTCATCGCTTTGACCATGAGTCAAAACTGCCACTCAAGCTTCGAGCTTTTCTTACCGCAGCACCTCTCCGAGTCAAAACACTCACCGCGGTATGGCGGTCCCACCGCCAAACCACGAGGTCATCTTAACACCCTCGTGGTATGGTGGTAAGCCCTTGTCAACCCGTCTTCTACCGTTACCGTGCCACTGCCGAGCCTTGCAAGACATCTCGCGGTATGGCGGTGATCGCCTGTGCCGACCGTCGGGCTCCACCATGCTACCGTGCCTCGACTGCAAGGCCTCTGTGGCAAGGAGGTAATTGTCCCGACCAACCGCCACGGCTTACCGCACCACCACGACATGGCCAAAAGGCCATCACGGTAGGGCGGTAAGCGTTCTTCAAGGACCACCAACCATTTACTATAGCCATTGCGGCTCCACTGAGCGACGCCCGCGGTAAGGCGGTAACCGTCCACTTGACCGCCGCCCTTCATCGTGCTGCTGCACCATTGTCGAACCACACCCGCGGTAAGGAGGTAAAGCTTTGCACTGACTGTGCCTGTCAACTATGCTACCGCCAGCCTAGGAAGAAGAATCTGCGGTATGGCGGTGACACCGCTCAACCGCAGACAGACTGACAGAGGCCCGTGGTAAAGCAGTAAATCGCCAAACCGCGCCTCTTTTAAAGACTCTCAACGGTAGAGCAGTAGAGGCTGAGAATGGATGATTATTTTGGCAAGTATTTTGAGAGGTCCAAGCCAAAAGTTGAGGCACCTGTTCCCAACAATCTTCCAAAAATCACATCTGATTGCTCAAAATGATGGGTGCACCTAGCCAACAGGGGCAGTTTTGCCCTGATGTCCATTAGTTTACCCTCTATTTCACGTGCTCGAATGATCAACATTTTCTACCGTTTGGTATGTCTCATGAACTGGTTGCAGGATCCATCACGAAGCTGAGCTGAATCCGAGGAGATCATCTGGAGATTGCCAATCCAAAGACTGGCATTTGATAGCTTTCATTCTTGGGCACCCTTGGGCTACAGGGTTTTTTTTCCCTTGTTTGACTGCCATTTTTAACATTCTTAACTTTTAGCATCTTCAGCCTTCGCCTTCGTTTGATGGTGTTTGATGAATCTGGTGAACTTGCTTGATGATTCATTGGAAAGCCAACATAATTCTAAAGAGGACAACTAGTTTAGCAATCGTTAACAACTGCAGTTGGCCTCTTCAGTTCATGGGTGCCCCTAGCCAACAGGGGCACTTTTGGCTTCATTGTCATCAATTTTTCGTGAAGATTTTCACCTCTCTCGCTTTGCTTTTACTGTCTCACCAACTACGTTGATCACTAATGTTGACGACGCGATTATGTTCACTGTTGCGATTGCTTTCACCATTTTGCATGCACGGGCATTTGAAAGTTTATTCAAGGCATTGACTATGTAGTATCTCTCTTGTAGCAAGGCGTGCATCTTCCGGACTTAAAAAATTTTCAACAAATTTTAACTTTTGAAATTCCCCTCCATAGCGAAGCATCTTTCACCATAGCATCTTCATTAAAGCATTTGAAGCTTGGATCTCGATACCTGGTACTAGCCACTCTGCCATTGATGATCTTAGAGGTCCTATCTTTTCTCTTGAAAAAGTGAAAAAGAACCACCAAAGTAAAACAAACTTTTTGGTGATTTTGACTTGACCAGTGTGATCGTGAAGTCAAATTATCCTATCAAAATCATTTTCAATTATTTCTTGAAAGGTCCTATTTTTTAGGGTTTTCCTAAAAACAAGGGTTTAAAACCCTAATTTTCAAAATTTTCAAAATTTGCAAGTATCCTCCTTGACATAAACCCACAAAAAACCCATGTTTAGTTTGACCTAAAATTGGCTTTAGACAACAATTTTACATGATTTAGACCATTTTTACAAAAATGTCTTATTGAAGCAAAAATTTATTTTGGGTACAACAAGATCTATTGCTTTAAAATGGGTCAACATTGGTATTGGATGTTGGGAATGTGGGAATAAGGGATCAACATAAATATTAAGGTAAACAGTGACTAGCTCAACTGCCCAACCTACCACCATTGGATGCAAAAGAATTATTCTAGGTTCCATATTATATGAATTTTATTTATTATTGTTCAAATAATATTTTTTTTATAGTACTTTGCAAATATTCTATTATGAATTATTGATAGAAATAATATATCCATTCAATATTTTTTATGGATTGAATATTGCAAAACAAACAAAGATAGACTAGGTTGTTGGAAATGTAAAAGAAAATTATTTTTTGGGAAATTATGGAGAAAATTTTAAGAAGGAATATCTCATAAATTCTAAAAAATGCCTCATTTTATAGCTTGCAAGAAGAAGAATGATGCCACACATGGTGCATATATATTCTTTATGGAGGTTGTTAGGTTGCATGGTTTACCAAGAACTATAGTTTCATACTGTGATACCAAGTTTATAGGACATTTTTGGAGGATACTTTGGAAGAAATTAGGCACATTTAAAATTTAGTTTTGCATATCATCCTTAAATAGATGGATAGATTGAGATTGTTAATTAAAGCTTAGGAAATATACCAAGGTTCTTGGTTGGTGACAATCATAAGCAATGGGACTTGTTACTAGCTCAGGCTAAATTTACATACAATGACTCTACTAATAAAAGTATAGGTAAGGGCCTCCTCTTCAAATTGTTTGTGGGAACATCCCTAGACATTTCCTAAATCTAAGGGAGCTTGCAAATACCAAAATCATGTAAAAAGAATTGAAGGTGAAGAGCTTGACAATTATATGCAAAATTTACATCAACAAATAAAGGAAAGACCAACTTGGGGTAGCCAACAATATTAATAGCAAGTGGATTCAAAAAGGAGAAGAATTTTGAAGTGGGAAACATGGTGTTTGCACTCTATGGAAGTAAAGATTCTCGAGTCACACTTATAACAAGCTCAAGTGGAGTAAAATAAGATCCTCTTGAATTGTGAAGAGATTTTCACTAAATGCATGAGATATAAGTGCCAATGTGTCTAGACATCTTTGATTTTTTTATTTGTACACTTAGTACAAAGGAGAGATGCCACAACAAGAGAAAGAGGGAAAACCACCAAAAAGATGGATGGTATTATTATCTAAGAGAGAATGAGAAGAGATTGAAAAAAAAAAAGATCTTTAACTAATCAAGAAGACTAGAAGTAGAGAATATAATGAATATATGGTGAAATGGAACAATGGGTGAGTAGAGGAAGCTACTTGCTTAAGATCAATAGAGATTGAACAACTTAGGTTCAAATTGTAGTAGCAAGGTTGTTGACTTGTAGCAATGTGAAATTTTGGTAGTGAGCAACACCTCATAAATTTTGCTACCCAGGTGGTTTGATGTAGGGCAATGCATTCCCACCTCTAGTGAGCAATGTTTATTTCATATCTTAATCATTTAAATTTTGAATTTCTATCATCATTGGTTTTTTTAGAGATGACTCACCTACCTCCCCAATCATATTTATGAGTAGTGTAGGAAAAGGAAGAAGAGAGAATTTGGCAATTTTAAGTGAAATTTGGGCAATCTTTGCATTTAGTATAAGATTTTGGTGCTCAATGGTAGGAAGGTAGGTAAAAATGTGAAATTTTGAGTGATTTGAGAGGGAAGAAGGGGATTAAGAAAAGTAGGTAGGGGAATGAGTAGTAAGACTCTATGTATGTGGAGGGAGAAATCTACATACTACAAGATAAGATACCATTCTTCCCAACAAAAGTTGAGATTGATCCATATAAGAAATAAGAAAGGGACCCACACATGGAGAGAAAAGAGAGATAAGAGGTGGACCACCACTCTAAAGATTCTAGTATTTTGTGCAAGACAACTAAATGTAGGGGAGAGCAAGAAAGTAAATAGGGGGAGTTAAACTTTTTTATTTAGTTTTTGGCTAAATCACAATCAATGTATGTAATTGATAGTTAAATTTTAGTTAATGAAACAAGAAATAGTTCATTCTTCATGTATCTCTTTAAGGTGTTAATCTTTTTTGAGTTTAGTTGATTTTCTAGTTTATTTGTTTGCTTGCAAACTAGTTATTTGTACAAAAGCTATTTCTTAAAAAAGGTTGTTATATGCTTGTTTGTGTGTGTGTGTTACTTTCATTTTACCTACAACAATAGGTAAGTTGCATGGGTGTCCATTGAGGTTGGATGAAGTGACTACATAACTCCCTACAACCAAAGACATTTGATTTTTTATAAGTTACATGGGTTGCTTTTAGTAATGCAACTCCCATCATTTAATTTGATAGGAAGCAAGGTAAGCAAGAACAATTCCTAAACTAGTCTTCTTGAGAACAACGTTGTGCAAATTTAAAATCTTTAACAATTACAAAAAGTAGAAACACATATGAACATAAAATAAACAATATACGATAACATAGTCGAATGTGGAGAAAACCCTTTTGGGAAAAAAACCCCACTCCAAAGTAGCCCAATGTATTTTTCAATAAACTTAATACATTTGTAGAGCAAACCTTCAAAGGAGTTTCACCAACATATAATTCTAGAGTGATTTCAACAACATAATGGTACTACAAAATTAAGTATATCAACTACAACTCCAAGCACCAATGAATAGGCAAATTATAAACCACCAATGGTTTACCAATACCAAGTGCCAAAACCATGACCCCAAATTGGCACAATTTCCAATGCCCACCTTTAGTAAAAGATCCTCTAGCTGTTATTTGCATATTCTCTTACATTCTTACATCTATCATAACCTATCATAAGAATCTCTTCAAGTTGGACATTTACCTTCAATAGAAAGATGCTTATAACATGCATCATAATGCTGGTCAAGATTTCAATGTAACCTCCCTCTTACATGCTTTTGACTATTATAATAATATATCACATGTAACTCCCATCATTGGTGCCAACACATGGCCAAACATGCCACCTCAATATGGGACACCCACCTCTTCATGTGAGGGATAAATCCACTAAGATGAATTTCATGTCACTTACAAATTGGATGCAAAATCTCCCACATGAAGAAAAAGTCCAAAAACGATGAAATAGTGAACACATACAAAAGTATTAAATTTGAATATTAGGAATGTAAAGTTGAGACACTTTTTCCCAACATAACTACTTGCAAGAGTGGCAAACTAGGTCTTGGCATTACACATTGTGCAACACCATCATAAAAGCCCCAACATTTATTAAAAAAATTGAGGCAAATCACTTACAAGTACAAGGAAAGCTCAAACAATCACAAACAAGGTTATAGGTTGGACTTAATATAGGACTAGCACAATCAAAGTATAGTTGTACTTGAGTAAAGATAGGATACAAAAGAAAGCAAGAAGCTTCATACCTTTAAGGTATGGTTCTTTTGAGATACGAACAAGTAATAGAATGCTTTGAGATCAGACCAGCCTCCATATTGTTCTTTTGAGATATGAATGAGTGACAAAATTCTTTGAGATTAGACCAGCCTCCATTGATGAGAATATATAAAGTAGTAAATGTGAATAAATTAGGTTTCTTTGAGCCTACAAAGTTGGACGAGGAAGAAACAAGTTTCATGTTGCGTACACTAGAAGACTTGAAACTTAGTGCCCAATAAGAGTTGCAAGAAGGAATCATCCTATAGTAGAAAGTGAGGAAACAAGGATAGGAGCATAAATATTGGCAAGTTGGACAGAAGAATCAGCTATGAAGCAAAGCCAAATGGTGCTCCAAGAAAAAAATGGGGGAGTTGTTTCCTTGCCTCGAAAAATATAAACTTTTGGAGATCAAAAACCTCCTAATAGAAAGGTGTGATCCTAGTTGGATCAGTTGCAATGTAAAATAATTAGCGTCTCCATCCCCCTTTTTCAAAGGATGAAATAATAAATCCTAGTGCCTTAGACAACAAACATTCCTGTGAAGCTACATCAAAGAAAGAAAAGTGGCAAAACAGTTCTTACATACTGCTGTTATAATAGCAATAAAATCTCCCAAACTTGTGTCAGTTGAAAACAATATCTGAATATAATTGCCACTGCCAAAATACTTTTGAAATATCATGGGGAACCCTATTATTATCATCCCAATGAATTTTGTTTTTTGAGACATGGTTCTCACTTATTCTAATTGCCCCTCCCCTTTGATACATCCAATTACTTTTCTTTTTCATAGCCATAACTATCTCCCTTTCATACTGAAAAGTTAACACTTGAAGGTACCATTTTTTTTGCCAAGAACTGCTCTAATATGTCCAATATCTCTTTCTGTTTCCAGATTGAGAAAATTTACATGCAAGTGCGTGTCCACACACTCGTTCTCCAACCTGGAATAAACTCAGTTGTATGCACAATTTATATGATGAAATAATAAAAGATACACACCAAGGGACAAATCTTTTGATTTTGCGCTGTTTTCACATTATCCATGTTGACCTTCTAGTTTTTATAGAAACTTTTCTTCACTTTAGTAATATTTTGATACTCTTCTGCCAGCAACTATTCAACAATCTATAAGAGAACAATGACAAAAGAGTTTGAAAGATATAACCACCTGTGAGGTGCTGTATTCAAGTTTAATCCAACACTGGGTTCACTGCATTCAGCAAATTTGTGGTATTCTGATGCAGGATTTAAATCAGCCTCGAACCCATTCACGAGGCTTGCAAAGAACATCTAGCATTTCAGCTTCTGGGGATCCCGAAATTGGTTTTATATTATACTTCCAGGACACAAGAGGAGGTGCTGCAAACAATGTTTATAACTATCAGTTGGGGTCTACTTCTGCTTTTCTAATAGGTTTATAGAAATGGTTTAAATATAGTCCTCTGACGAACATATCTTCTTATTTAGTCCTTTCCTATCAATCCATTTTACTTGTCATCTTTCCTTCTTTACATATTAATTATTTTCTCACATTTGATCTACACAGATTGAGGATCATATACCTGAAACCATAATGGATTCAATTCTTCCACCATCAAGACCAAACTTGATGCCACGGTCATAAAGAAGATTAAATTCCAAATATCTTCCACGTTGAAGAAGCTGCCACTCTTTTTGTTTCTTGCCAAAGTCCCGAACCCTGGATTTATTAGCAATGGGCAAAAAACTTGACGTAAACCCTTCTGCTAACTCTTTTATGAACTTAAAAGCTTTCTCCCTCCCACTTATTTTAGTATTATCCTGAATATTGGCTTCCTTTTTACCCGTATCCAATAATAATTTATTTCCAGCACCACTTTGCTCCTTAAAATACTCCAAGTCATCAAAAAATATCCCCCCAATGCCACGATGCTGCTTCCTCACAGGAATATAAAAGTAAGCGTCACATTTGGATTTGCACTGTGAATAAAAGGATGGATCGTATTTATCACAAATTTTCTTGAGGAAATGGTGGAAGTATTCTGCATCCTCAATATCAAGGTCTGCAAAACAAAATATCATCATCAATTTATCAGAACATTTTCAGTGTTATTATACAAAAACAAATTGCTGATATTAAACACATTCAGTTGAAATCAATTCAGAGATAAAATTTCATTGTTTCTTTTTCATATGATAATTCAGAAACCTTGTAAGGTGTCAACAACTAGAAATTCAGTAAAGATTTCGTAAATAACTATTCCATTAAAAAATTGCATGAGGCCTGCTAAATACGTATCCTAGTTCTGGGGTTGTTATTCAAATGAAACTGCCCAAAATATTTCTTAATCACATTCTGTTCTATGGAAACCTTGAAAAGGCTTAATTTATCACAAACACAATGCGATCATGGAAGCCTTAGAAATTTATAGTCAATCTAGGCAGTGAAACCAACAGAAACACAAAAAAACAGAGTGTAAATTGCTGTTTCATTTCAGATCTAAAAACAGAGAGCTTTGTTATGCAAATTACTAATTAAAATACCTTTTAAGAAATATTTCAAAATTCTATGCAATGAATCTTCAAATGCTCGCCTTTTGAAACCCACAAGTCAAATACTTACAACAAGGGGTAAGATCAGCGCCACCACCAAACCAACCAGAGCCTCCATCTATCTGCACATTGTTCAATGTCTACTTTGACTGGATGAACAGAAACAAAAAACTATACGTAACACACAGTTACAAAAGATTTACTCATAGAATTGTGCATACAACCTCAAAGTATCGCACATCTGCTCGAAATGTTGGCACATAAGGATTTTGGGGGTGGAAAACAAGGGAAAGAGCCCCAGCAAAATAATGACTACCGGCTTCGATCTGTCCCCGAGCACTCATAGCCTGCGCAGAACGATCTCAATTTTTTAGTCATCAATGGCATTTATATGGGCTTTGCACTGCTAATGATTGCTGCTTTCATGGATGTTCAAATCATTCATATCCTAATATTCCAATTATTGTTGTTTCATGTGTGCACCTATCTCATACTATATTCCTAGTTAATAAAATATTATGGAGTACCTACATATTTCCAATATCATTAATAGAATCTTGTTTGAATCGGAAAGTGTCCTTAGAATTTTCTTTAAGGCTGTTCATTCTCTTAATGAAGTACTTAAACATCTCTAATATCATTAATAGAATCTTGTCTGAATCGGAAAGTGTCGTTGAAATTTTAAGGCTGTTCATTCTCTTAAACATCTCTAATATCATTAATAGAATCTTGTCTGAATCGGAAAGTGTCCTTGGAATTTTCTTTGTTCGTTCTCTTAAAGTTTTATAGAATGGTCAATGGTCAATGGATGACTCCAAATTGAGGTAGTAATTTAATTCCATATTAATGTTTATGTTTCAACTAGGTCCTAAGTGGTCATCATTGTTAATCTTTCTTTTCTTCTTTTTCTTGTCATGGGTGGTTCCAAATCTTGTCCTAGAATCACAAGCTTAAGGGAGTTAGGGTTATAACTTACCACTTAAATGCTTCAAGCAAGATAAATCTTGGTTTAAGTCCTACAATCATGTTAGATAATATTGAAAATATAATTCATATGATCAAAACATAATAAACATAACTATATCAAGACTATCTAGACTACCAATATCCATAATGCATAGTGGAAATCTCAATCGTAACAGGACTTGGATGAGGAGCATGATAAGTCCGCCCGAAACTATCCATTTAAGCCCAAGAGCATGAGTGTTCGACCAAAACTATCCATCCCTTGGCCCCAACCGGCGGGAATGTCCAAACCAAGACTATTCCACCTTTGGGGTGGGCTACTTAGTGGATACATTTGTACCTGCTTCCCTATCCATGTTGTCTTGTCAATCCTTCTTATGATTGTCATTCTTTGAATCCATCCTAACAACCAATCATAGTTGGGCTTGATAGGAAAGCTTTGAAAGAGGTCCCTGTAAACTACTCAACCCATCTAAGCCCAAGAGCACGAGCGTCCGACCAAGACTATCCATCCCTTGGCCCCAAGAGGCAAGAATGTCCAAACCAAGACTATTCCACCCTTGACATGGGCTACTTAGCATGGGGGAGCTTGTAGACTACATCCTCCTAACTTTACTTCCTTCAACCTTACATTTGATTGATCATAAGATAAGTATATACATAAATATATATAATCTATTCATTTTTATATTAAAGGAGTCATAATTACTTATAAGACTCAATGATTGCTGCAAGCATCATTATTGCATAATTGTACATTATATATATCTATTTCATAAAATATATATTATATAATTATTTCTAATTAATTTCAATCTCCCATAATCACTTTTTATGAATATATATGTATATAGATATGTATGTTTATGTATATTTATATTTATTTCTCTGATAGTAATATATTGATATAATTGCTGCTATACTCAGAAATATTCATTGTATTTCTGTCCCCATTTTCTATTCTTATTTCTGCTTTTTAGATCTGTTGATGTATATTTTTCTTCCTTTTTATGATCCCCTCCAAATGGTTTGGTTTTTTTTTATGTATCTCCTTGTCTTAAGTGAAATGATGCGTCTCTTTAGCAAGGAGGAACTTCTTGGAAAAGGCATGACTTTTATTTCCTTGAGCGCTGCACTTTAAGTATTTATTTATTTATTAATTGCTGCCTTAACTTTAATCTCTCTCCTTTTATTTTTGCATATCGATGGTCTTTTAATATAATGATCTGCCTTTTAGTGTTGCCTTTAAAACCTGACGCTGCTGTTTAAATCTGATCGATGTCCCTTTTGGAACTCTTAATTATAGTTGTAATATTTATAAATGGAATATTTATTTTTATATTAATTAATTATATATATTTTAATACTTATTATAATAATATTAAATTGTTAATTTTATATTTATATTTTTTAATTTTTATTGTCATTTATTTAATTTATTTATTTATATTTCAAGGTTTTAGTGTTGCAATTTCGGGGACATGACATGTGACCAATCCACTAATTTGGTAGGGTGTGAAAATTATCTATTGCGTTGTGTATGAATGTCTTACCAGTGCTTACTTAAGCTAGTTTAACATTGCAAGTTTAATATAATAATATTGAATTATTTCATTAATTGGACAAAACGAATTAAATGTTTATTAGCTATTAAATGAATGAATTAAATACTTATCTTTTAAATACTTATAAACCTAGTTGGGTAATTCTAAGAATTAGAGTAGAATTGATACATTCTTATTTTTTTTAAATTGTAAGTTTGTGTTCATGTTCACATCTAAAGATGTGGGCATGACAGCTTTTATCATATAGTGAGTTTATCTAGGACATTGAGTATATTTCTATAGATCTAGTTATTATTATTCTTGCTTGTGTGGACAAAAAAGAAACTTTCTTGATAAGATATCCATGCAGATGTCTTCTATCAATGATGACATTTCCTTTTATTATTTTTGGATTTTTTGGTTGTCTAATAATTTTTAGGAGTCACAAGAACCTGATTTTATTTTGAATTTGGTTTGTTTTGATCACAATTCATATATAGACAGTTGACACATACCTTTCACTATTAAAGGGGGTAGAATATTACTTTTATATTGTAATAAAGTGTTTGCGTATATTTGTCAATTATTTTAATTTATAATAAAGTGTCTATGTACACTTGTCAATTACTTTAATTAGTTATTACTTTGTTGTAAATACATCTAAATTTAGAATGTAACCATTTGCTATTTTTAACATATGATAATTAATATAATGCGATGCTCTCCACATGAGGACATACACCAACTTCTCACATCTCATTCTTTGATTCTTATCAACACAATGGTCAAATTGTTTTCACTCTTCAAGACAAGTTAAAGAAGGATGCTCACAATTGGTGGTACATCCATACCCGACACCTAGAATTTTTTATAGTCAAAATTTATCACGAGTTTTTTATTTTTTTATCTAAAAGACAAACATTTTCAAGTTTAAAATTTCATTTATAATTTTATAACTCTAATTTTGCCTCAATAGGCTGCCAATTCATCTACATTTGAGCACAATTCAAGCATGTACTCTTTCATCCACTCAATAAAGCGCAATCAATCACACTCAAAAAAGGCAAAGCACTTATATACAATATATATGTATTCCAAATTTGTGCCTTCTTTTGCATAGACAAAATTACTCATAAATAAGAGAAAATGAAGTTGTGGGATATAAAGCTAGAGCATATTGACTTGGATGCTTGTTCTTCCCAATATGTATCATTTTGTGGGATATAATCTAATGTCCCCTTCTCAAGCATAATTAGTTTATGAACAATTAGTCTATTTTCTGAATTTTACCATAGGCAAATCGGTGAGCAAGGGAGAACTCAAACTTTCTTGGAAAGCATAGGATTGATCAAGCAGTGGTTTTGTTCATGACAGTGAGTTCATATGGTCTTGGTAAGTCTCATGATTCTTTCAAAATGCAATTTTGGCCTTTTGGGAGCTCTCCAAACTTCTTAGAGAAACATGCTATTTTTAGGCAATTGCCAAGTTACTTCAATTTATCGTCCTAAGTCCTCAATGACATATTGGCATGGTCAAAATTTCATATTTGCCGCATTTTGATTCTTTCCGCAACTTGAGCGATTTATTAAATTATTAAATAATTATAACTTAAGTTGTCTTAAGGAGGAAATATTAAAAAGACAACTAAGGTATAATTATTTTTTTTAAAGTATTTTAAATTGTGCCTACAAGGGAATGCCTAAGCACATGGGGTACTTCGCTCTCTCAAAAGAATCATTATTTAATTTGAAAAAAGAGTTTGTGGAAGAAAAAGAGATTATTATTTTCCCTCCATAATGTTATAAAAGGAGGTTGAGAGCTCATTGTTAAGGTTAGACATGTTATGATATTTAATTCTACTTCAAAGAAAACCTATGCTCATCTCTTTTTCTTTTTAGGATGAAATCCCTCTTGAAAATACTGGTTTCGAGGATGAAAGCCCCTCTAGCTAGTTTTGGGTGACTTCATACAGTGGTCACAACTATGTTTGCAAGTGTAGTTTCAGTTGGTTGCTTCATACAGTGGTCACAACTATGTTTGCAAGTGTAGTTTCAGTTGATTGCTTCAAAAATAGAGGTATTCAATGTGTTTTGGATTCACAAATGCTTCTAACATTATCTGTGGGTTCAACATTGTTTGGAAGTGTTGATAAAGGGGTCATACCCTTCTTCATGCGAGCTGTACCATTTCTACAAGGAGTTTATTGCAGCTGTACCAAACTTCACATATTTATCCTTGCAAATTAGTCTTATGTTAGTTGTACAATCCTTCTTTGCTGGTGTATTTGTTCGGCAATGGAGTTATATGGGGTTTAAGGGGCTGTACATATTGTCCAGGCTGCACATGTACCCGTTGTGAGGGGGCATGAGGGATGAAATAAACATTTAAGTATAAGTGAAATAAGTTAAATTTCATGTATATAGTTTCAAGATGTTTGAGATGGGTTTCGGATCTTTAAGAGTTACAATGCAAATTCTAGATTTTCAAGGATCTTATAATTTTTAGTCTTAATCAAATTTTAGTAATCAACAAGATCCTGTCATCTTCAATAGTGGCCAACTATTATCTAGTGTTGACAAGCATTTTTTAGGTGTTCCTTGGCATTTTGGGTTGTTTTTCTCATTAGTTGTACAGTTTCGAGTGGTGTTTCAGTTCTAATTTGTGTTGGGTGCTTTTGGGTATTGTCTTTAGCAGTTTATGGTGTGCTCTCAGTGTGTTCAGATCTGATTTGGCATTTTATCAGCACAACCAAGTGATATCAGACCTTCAATCAACTTCTAATGTCATCTATCAGAGGTATATCTTTGTTGGGTACTTGAGTATTTTGTTTATCCATGTTATTTGGTTCATTTTGGGTTGTTACAGCAGTTTATATTTATGATCAGAACTGTATATCAGCATTAATTAGCAAGTTAATGTTCTTTAATGATGATTAATGCATTTCATATTATCTTGTAATACCTTGGATGGTAGTAATGGCAGTGATTTCATCTTGCACTTTATTGTATTTTCTTACCCCATTTAATAAGTGGAAGAAGCTATTATGTGTAATTGCACTTCACTGAATAAGTGAGAAGTAAATGTGTTATGTAATTGCACTCCGTTGAATAAGCGAGAAGTGACTGTGTTGTGTAATTGTAAAGTTTTTGTGTTCATTGTAACTACAAACTCCGTTGAATAATCGTAGAAGTGTTTCCTTTCAGTTCTTACATAACACACTCCACTAAAGAAGTGAAGTTTTGGCTGGCTTTGCCGCCTAGTGTGTTTTCTTTCGGTATTGTTGCTTTTTAGATAGTTGCAGTCTTCTACACCGTATGTTCTCACCTTGCCCATCTCGAGAACGGGGTGATTAGAAAGTGATAAGAACATTGCATTGTAGTTCCAATTCAATTGAAAAGCTCAGAAAAATTTGGAGCGTTTATTAAATATAAAGACAGAGTACACTAACTTGGATGCTTCTTCTTCCCAACATGCTTTATTTGTGGAGTTAGATAGCCAACATATTTTTAGTGTGAGTGCTAGTGCATCTACTTCTAGTTCCTATAATCTACCTATATCATCTAATGTAAATGATGGTGATGATATTTTTGAAGATCCATATGATGCTGATTATTGATATTATTTTAATTATGATCAATGAATATTCATGACATTCGAGTTTGAAAAATTGGTATTGAAGTAGTATTTTTAATTCTTATGGTGGTTTTGTTTATTATATGATGTTATGTGGTATTGTAATGTCCCCATTTTAGTCATTCGCTCTTCGGTGACTGATAGCCTATTTCCGGAAGCCCGTAGGCTTGTCAGAGGTGAAATTAGGGTTTCCTATCTTATTGGGGTTCTGAGGCATTTTTGAAGGTTTGCATGTATGCGTTTCTAATGCATGTCTGGTGGAGTTTTTTGGGTTTTTGGAGAGCTTCAGAATGGTGTAACATGCATCTCCATCTAACAACCTTTTCTAGAACTTGCTTTTTTTAGCCAGCACATTGGAGTTTCGCGTTTTGGATTACGGATTCTTTCTGGGTTTTTAGAGAGCTTCGCAGTGGTATGACATGCAAAAGCATTGGGCAACTTTTCAGAATTTATTATTTTTAGTAAGTTCTATTTCTGGCAGTGCCATCTTGGGCAGTAGCATCAACAGTCAGCTCAGTTTCCATTTTGGGCAATGCAGTTTGGAGCATAATTGGCTTTCAGCCATTTTGGTAAAATGATTTATTTTAAGTCATTAATGTTTTAAAATTCATTTTAGGCCCCATGGCCTAGATTGATGACTTAATCTTGTTTTTAAAGGGGGCCATTAAGGGAGGATGCCTCATGAAGGAAATAAACAAATTACACGTTTAAATGTTTAATATTTCCCTAAGGAAACTTGGACGCCAAAATGAAGAGGAGAAAAAAAGTGAATTAAATGTTTTAAAAATTAAATTATTGCAAAAGTAAAATGGGCGTCCCTTTTGGAGGAAGATGGAAAGCCAACAGTCATCTTCAATTTTATAAAAGAAGGCCTTTGCTCTCTCATTTCTGATCTTTGGAAAATTATAACAAAATGTTGTTGGATTGAATTCAGAACCCGGCTAAGGGGAAGCTTAGCAATTTGACTTCATTCTTCGGGTTTGAAACGATGGTTCCCTAGATGGTGGATTGAGAATGTGCTTCATTCAGAAGTGCATAATGAGCTTCATTGTTGGAGAATTTGATGTATTTCTCAGATTTTGATGTTGCTGGTTCACTCATGACTGAAAGTCGAATTTGCATACAGCTTTTTGGGTGATTTTTGTTTGCTTGTGGGTATTGTTTCTATTCATTTCTATGCTAGAGGCACCCCTTTTGGTGCAAGGACAGAATTTAATATGAAGTGGTTGATTTTATAAGTGAGGTTGATCCTCTCCTAGGGCCATACCACTCATTCATTGCATTGGAATGTGTGCTGGTTGTCTTTGCTGAGTTTGAGGGTTGAAAAGTGATGGTTTCTTGGTCGCCTAGCCATATAAGAGAGACACTTTCAGTTTGGTTCAAGTTTGTGGTGTGTGGTAAGAGATTTGACATTTTTTGTGAGTTGATGTTTGCTGGTTCAAACTTTCAGTTCGCTGATTTTATATCAGTTTCATTTTAGTCTTTGATTTCAGTTCATTACTTCAATAATTGAGAGATTCTAGAGAGAGAGATCTTCTATTTCTTGTGCTTCAATTCTAATTGTAATCACTTGTAAATTGCAGTAGTTATTTGCATTGTAAGTCTGAAAACAGTAGTACTGTTTCAGTCACTCTTTAGTGCTTACTTGTTGCCTATTTTCTCATATTTGTAACCTTTGGATGGTTTACCGCCAGTGTGGAAAAAGAGCTTAATAATCTCTCATTTATACCCACTGAAAAGTGGTGAATTCCCACACACAAGTGGATGCCTGCCGCAACGGATGAATTAGTTTGCTTTGTTTCTTTCTTCCCCCCACTGAATAAGTGGAAGTGTGGAAATTGTTCATGTCTGGTTCACCGCTTCATTACTTTCAGTTATTGAGCATTTACCTCTACCATATGCTAGCCCCTCACCCACATCGGGTTTTAGGGCACATTCTTGGTGTTGAGAGTTTTCAGTTTGCTTATGGTTTTGGAGAGCTAACGCCAATAAGTTGGTTTAGTGCTGGTTGTGTTGTGAAAATTCCAAGAAAAAATTGTCTAGTACATTTTAGGTATTTGAACTTAATTCTATTTTTAGGCTGCAAATATACATATATTTATGATTTTTGTATGTATGAACCCAAACCAAACCCAACCGCAAAATATTTTTTGCTGAATCTGCATGCTGAACCCCATACCCAGACTCGAAGTAGTAACTTAGCTTAATTTTAATTATACACCACCTAGAGGTAGGATCTCATCTACTCCATCAACATAAGTTGAGAATAATTTAGGAACAACTCTCACTGAACAAAAACAACTAGTTTAATTGCAATTATACAACACCTAGAGGTAGGAGGTCATCCAATCCATCAACATAAGTTGAGAATAATTTAGGAACAACACTCACTAAACAAAAACTCCAGCTAATGGGAGATCAAGATCAAATTAAAACCTTCCACCCCTTCTCTAGAGTGACTAGATTGGCCCCTTAGCCTTGGCCCAGCAGAACAAATTACGACATGAATCCAGAAATTTTTTCCCTAAGTTCTTAGGAGATGGTGCTCAACACCTTGACGAACATTTATCAGAATTCACAACTGCATGTGACATCCTTGGCATGAACCACAAGGATGTAGTTGTATTCCTCTTCATTTAGACTTTGGTTGTAGGAACTGCTGATTGGTTTCACCACATGGGAGACAGCTCTACTGTAGAATGCAAATTGATTGGAAATAAATTCCTAACAAGGTATAGTCCTACAAAGGATGACCATGTATTTTTGGCCCTACTCTCTAAAACAGTAAAAGGAGCATAATAAGCCAATGAAAGAATTGATTGCAAGGTTTAACCACCTTGTAAACAACATACCAGCATCTTCTAAGCCACCCCAACAAATCAGTCATGCTTCTTTATCAACCCGTTAATAACAAAAAATTCTTTCCTTCTCAAAACAGGTCATGTAGCAATCCTGACCAATGCACAAGATCAAGTGATTGAGTTAGAAGATAACATGGCACTTCCGGAAAGCTAAAAAGGGATACAATCACAACTGAAGTACAAAGTTCTACTTATCCATGACTTCACAAAGTTGTCAACATTGTGACCATGATGAAGAGGCAGATACCTCAAAGCAATCTAGTACCTCACTATGAAAATGCTCAAAGAAGGAACTTTGTTCCATATGGTAATATTAACAGGGATAACCATCTAGCTCCACAGATAAGGCCAGCCTTAAAAGCACCACCTACCACTAATTCATATTGCACCTTCCATGAAACAGGGTATCATGATGGGAATACTTTGTTCAAAGATGCAAAGATCAATGTTGTTGATGACTTATTCCAAATCAAATCAATGGATTTCAGGTGACAATATCTTCAAGATAATCCTGATGGCAACTCTATGGTAGGATACATTAATATGAACCAAATTATAATGAATTTGTCAATAATTTAACATTTGCTTTCTTGTTGTTTCTCCATGGTCAATGAATCATAAAGCAAAAAATGAGAAAGGAAATGGAACAAAGTAAGTTGCTGATGATCCAAGGACAATTCCTTCCTCTTCCAAAGATAGTTCCCCTAAAGCAAATCTAATTACCAAGATAACCAAGGTAATCAACTTTGGTAATATTCTAGCTAACTTGACTCAACCTTCTTTTAACATACTTGACTACATGATGAAAATTAAAGTTCAAATATCTTTGTTGGAGTATTTTCATGACCATTCCAATTGCCTTGATTGTTTAGTAAAATATGTAAGTGTTGGTAAATAGATTTGTCACTGCAATGTGACTCGCCCAATGAGTAGTGGCAAATTCTCCAACAATTGGATAAGTTATTATGAATGAACAACTTTCCTCTTCTTTAGACAGGGACAATTCCCTTGTCTGATAAATTATAAATATTTTCTAGGGTATGTTTTTTTACCAGAAAGTAGGAAAGGTGAACTATCTAAACTAATGAAGGAAAGGAAAATACATAGAGCATGAGTACAAAGTTTCATAGCAGATATAACTAAAACTATGGTCACTAGATATTGCTTAGACTTGAGAAAAAGAATACCCAGATCAAAAATGATTTCAAAATTTAAATGAAATTGTTTATACCCACATAGCATTCATGAAATAAATATTCAAAATGTGTTGTAAACTTAACATAAGAAAAACTTACAACTGCGAAATCACAGACCTGAAGTTCTTTGAGATTCCTATATTCAAAATTTGTAGTCCAAAGTCTCCTTTTCAAGTCTTTACAAATGCTCATGTAGATATTTCATAGTGAAAGGAAAAAAATAAAGGGATAACCCTCATAGAAGAATAGAAAACTAATAGCCAAATGCCTAGAAAGATCCCTTCTCTTTCTTTCATCTCTCTTTTTATAGTTTTGCAATTGAAACCGTTTCTTGATTTGTGACTTTTAAGCCAAGAAGCGAATTTCAGTTATTGAAATTCTCTCTTCAGAATATACTTGTTTTCTATCTATCCTTGTTTAAGATTCCTTCTTTTATGGCTGAGAGGATAGTGTAGATACAAAAGAAATTCCTTTGGACAAGAATAGAAGAAAAAATTAGAATTGCTTTGGTCAATTGGGACACTATTTGTAAACCTAAAAGGAAGGGAGGCCTTGGTATAAGAAGATTATAGCTATTTAATAAGGCTTTGATGTCTAAAATGGGATGGAATCTCCTTGAGGGAAATAAGGATTGGACTCACATTTTGAAAGCTAAGTACTTGGATAATAGGGATCAATTTTTTTTTATCCTCATCCACTCTCCCTCAAGGCTCTCTCATCTGGAATAATATGTTGAAAATAAGAAATGTGATAAAATAAGGTTTTTTCTAGAGGGTGGGTGTAATGTCCCCTTCTTAGCAGTGATCTAACAGTTGGCCGTTAGTCTATTCTGGTGACCCGTAGACTACTCGGAAGCGGAAATTAGGGTTTCCTATCTTCTAGGAGGATGTTTCAGCTTTTATTGGAACTTGCTTCTAGAATCCTAGTGTTTGGTTGGCAGCTCCTTTCTGGGTTTTCAGAGAGCTTCGTGTTGGTATAGCTTACATGTTGATCCGAGAAACTTCTTGGATTTACTATTTTTAGTAAATTCTATTTTTGGCAGTGGTCCTGACTGTTTCAATGCATTTGGCTTTCCTCATCAAACGGTTCAGTTGGCAGTATTGGAATCAGCTCCTGGATGCGGTTTCTGGAGAGATAAGTTATTTTAATTAAAATAATGTTTTATTTTAATTATTAACCCTTTGGTCTAGCTTTATGACTTAAGTTGTTTTAAGAAGGGGGACTTTTATGGGTGGACGCCTCAGCAAGAGGTTTAAGTGAAATATTCACCTTTTTTCTAATGTCAACTTGGAGAGAAAAAGGGACGCCAATATGAGGAGGTTTTTAAATATTCAAAAAGGGTGAAAAATGCCTTGGTAAATGGGACGCCACTTAAGGGTCACGAGTCAACATCAAATTAGGTTGACTCCTTGAGTGGGGCGCATCTTCTGGAAGGTTCTAGACATGCTTGGCAAAATTATAAAAGGGTGGTGTTGGGTCTTCATTCATCATCTTGAGTTTACTGCAAAGTTATGCTGCCGGAATGGTGATTGAGTGCTTCGGGGAAGGCATACCCCCTAGCTAGGCTTGGCTTCTTTCTTGAAAGATAGCAACTAGTTAAGATAGGTTTGTCTATGTTCTTGAATTGAGCTTGAGCAGATTGTAGTTGATGTGTTTTGCATTTTACCAGTTTTTAAGTGTTGAATCTACTTAGCTGATTGTAGTTTTCATTCACAACTTGCAAAATAAAAATAGAGTGGTTCTAGGTGTTTTACCTAATGGTTTCCTTGCTAGGGGCGACCCTACACGTTAAGTTTCAGATTTTAATATTGAGTGTGGACTTTTAAAAGGCAAAATCGCCCTTCTCAGAGGGCCGTACTTTTCGGTGAGTGCATTGTTTTCCGTGCAAATTAAATAAGGGTTGTTTGGGTGGGTTTTGATGTCTTGTCTTGGTCGCCCTCCATGCTAGAACATTATGCATCTTATTTCTTGTTAATTGGTTGGGTTTTGAGCGAGTTATGAGTGATTTAGTGAGGTTGCAGGTTGCAGATCTGTGCAATTTCAGTCACTGTTACAGTCATATCAGATTGTGAAAAAGTCATCCTTTGAGTGGGCTTGAGTCTAGGAAGTCCAGGCCTAGTTTAGGCGAGTTTATTTACACTATTGCAGCTCTGTATGATTTCTAATTATGTTTCCTTGACAGGCTCTCCTTCGCATTGTAAGCTGAACAGTAGTACTGTCAGCAATTCTTCTCTCACATTTGGCTCATTGTAATTCCCACGATTGTGGAAGAGACTGGCCTCAATTCAGTCTATAGTTTCAGGTTTTACTTTCCTGCATCACTCGCTGAACAAGTGGAAGAGGTCGCTTTGCCGCCTATTTCTTTACTGTATTGCATTATTTATCATATTGCTGATCGGCTGAGCTGTCAACCTACTCCCGTTGAATAAGTGGTCGAGTTGCATCTTTGAAATTCAGTAATGTACTTTCTATTCCAGTACTCCCGCTGAATAAGTGGTTGAGTGATCGCAACTTCTTTCTATTACTTTCCAGCAGTTGCAATTATGCTAATGATCCCCTTTCGAGTATGCTCTCAACCTTGCCCACATTGGGATCTGGGTTGATCAGAGGAAAGGGTTCCCTTTCAGTTGGATTGAGATTTCATTAACATTAACGGGTGAACTTGGTTGTGAAAAAAGAAAAAAATTGGCTCGGTATATTTCAGTGGTATCAGAGCCATGATTCTGCCAACCTGTGATTCAGTTGAGTTCAGTTACAAATGAGTGACAGAGCCCACAAATACTACACCAGAAGTCAGGCAGGAAATCCGCCATATCAGTTTCCGTGTACACTAGAGGCAGATACTTTTTCTGAGGCACTCAAAGAAGCAGGGAAAACAGTCGATAGAGGTAAAGCAGTTGAAGAGATGGGGGATAGTCACAAGCAGGCCACAGATGAGAGAGATAACAGAATGGAGAAGAAGTTTGACGAGATGATTGACATGATGGCCAGTCTACTTGCAAGAATGGATCAATAGGCTGCAAATAATCAGCCCCATAATCAAAACAACTCTAATGGTGAAAATAGTGGAGTTAATGAGAACAATGGCAGTGGGAGAGACAAAACCATTGGCCAACATGAAGCCACGTCTAGAGGATCAGCCTCTAGGCCACTTTTTCCAACATTCACGCAAAGAGAAGAACCTCAAGTTGAAGTTGCAACAAACTTTTCAGATGATGGCAGATAGGCCTACTTAGAGTATGCCTCCTTCCCTCCAGATCTTAGGGAACAGTGGTTTTTTGATCAATTCATGCATCAAAGGAACCAGAGGAATGGTGGAAGAACTGAATACAGAGCTCCTATGGGTCCTAGAATGGATTACCGACAAGCTCTAGGGAAGGTGTCCTTGGCCCACTTCGATGGAAGTGATGCATGCACAGTTAGGGCATGGGTACAAAAGCTAGATAATTACCTATCATTGAGACCTATGGTGGAGGAGGACGCAATTAAATTTGCCACCCTACACTTGGAAGGTGCTGCCCATGAGTGGTGGTATCATGGTTTGGTCACCCTTGGCCACAACCTAATCAGAACGTATGAGGAATTCACCAACAAGCTGATCGACAGATTTGACACTAAGGATCCAGAGGTGAAATTCAGGGAGCTTGCTCAGCTAAAACAACATGGTTCATTGGAATCATACATTGAAGATTTCCAAAGGCTTTCCGTGATGGTGCCCAACATCACCGAAAGAAGATTAGTGGTGTTGTTTTCTAAAGGATTGATGGAACCGTTGAAGGGATGGGTAAAAGCTTTTGACCCATCAAGCCTTGAAGAATCTATCAAGAAGGCTAGAAACATGGAGCTGTCCGCACCTAGGCCTAAGTTTCCATCCAAGCCCTTTCCTCATAGACAAGACAAAAGGCATCCTTCAAATCAGCATAAGAAGTTTCCTCCTAGATTGGATGATGATGCTCGAGAAAAGCTTAGAAAGGAAGGGAAATGTTACACATGCAAAAAACCTTGGTCAAAGGGGCACATATGCTATGGAAGAGGCCGTTCTAACCATATGGAGGCCTACTCTGATTACGGATCATAATCTGATCACTTAGAGCAGCACTTAGAGTTTGCTGAAAGTGATGAAGAATGTGAGCTAGAAGAGGTGGAAGAAGAGCAAGGGGGTGAGGGCACCGTTGTGACCTTTTCACACATTGCCCCATTCAAGATGGGGACCCCCAATTTTTGCTCCATTTTGGCCTTTGGCTTTTGTTTTGTCTCTCTCTCTCTCTGATCTTTCTGTTCTTCCAGGGATGTCCCTATCTTTGACCTAATTGGAAATTTTGACTAAATCTATGAAATTAGGGTTTTGTTCTTCAGGCTGGATTGAAATCAAATCAAGTTGGTAAGTTGACAGCTGAGCTTAACATTGCTGTCAGAAGGCTTCCAACAGATTCCCACTGAATTTTTATCATAATTTGACAACTTACTATTTTTAGTAAGTACCTAATATGGAGGCCTTTTCCTCAGGATTTCGAGATTCTAACTACTTCAGCACATTCGGGCAACTTCAGGATGCCTGCACGAGAAATTTGAACAAATTCGGACAACTGGCTATATTTAGCAGTTCGGGCTTCAGAGGCCATTTTCAGGGTTTAAACATATGATTTTCCAATGCATGATTGGAGAATGGATCTGGGATTTTCAAGACCTTCGCGATGGTGTAACATGCAAATCGAGATGGTGACTTTCAACGGTACAACCTTCAGAGGCTATTTTTAGGGTTCGCATGCAGAGATTTTCAGCGCATGTCTGGATATTCCTTATGGGTTTTGCGAGAGCTTCGCAGTGATGTGACATGCAAGCGAAACGGATCAGTTTCAGGGACTTACTATTTTTAGCCAGTGCCCGCATGTTGACCAATTTTTTGGGTTTTCTTGGGTTTTTGAGATCCCGCGGGCACTGTGACATGCAAACTCATCTGACATCAGATTGACCACTTTCCGGACACTTACTATAAATAGTAGTTTCACTCCGGGTGCCACCCGACACTTCAGCATCACGGACAAAGTAGCATGCAACAGAAACGAGGTCAAACGGAGACCGTTCAAGGCACACGCAAGTCATATTAGGGTTTCCCAACTTCGATGCCTAAAAAGAGGGGAAAAAAGCCAGAATTTCGAAAAACGAAGGTATCCCATTGCGATCAGCATCCTTCGGGCAATCTACTAGTAAAATTTGGGCGCAATCCGAACACTTACTATTTTTAGTAAGTCATCTAGAGAACACGGCTATAAATAGCAGGTCAGCACGAGAGTCAGGTGTGAATAGGTTCACCAAGCGATGAGGACCACGTGGTGAAAATTTCAAGTCAAACGGAGCTGCGGAGGTCAAGCAATTTTAGGGTTTGCTAAAAATAGCAGGCGGGCTAAAAATAGAAAATGAGCTTGGGCAACAGGTATAAACAGGGTGGCGAGGTCACAAGAAACATATCATGCTAGCTCCAGGTCCAGAACGAGTGAAAAGCCATGAAGAGTCACACTTCTCCAAAATTTGCTAAAACTAGAATGGCAAGAGGTAGCTGAGGCATTGAAGGTTTTCAAGTTGAGACTGGCATCAAAAAAATTCTAAGTATGAGAAATTCCTCCTCATACCCTGAAATGCGCCCAAGCAAGCATGGAGGAGGCTGGAGAAAAGTTGCTAAGCCTTCAATGTCCTCCTACCCATAGCAAATGCGCCCAAAGGGGGCCACAAGGTAAAAACGTGGAAAATGTAAGTACCACATGTGAAATGCGCCAAGGCATGAAGACATGGCAAAAAGTTTCTAAGTATGGGAGATTTCCTCCTCATACCCTCATATGCGCCCAAGGCAAGAAGACTAGGTGAAATGCGCCTAGCAAGAGGGAGGATGTTTAAAAATTTTCTAAGTGTGGAGAAATTCCTCCTCACACCCCTAAATGCGCCCTCATGGAAAGAAGACTTGAGAAAATATTTTAAGTATTTGCAAATTCCTCCACCCTACCTCAAATGCGCCCAAGGCTGCAAGGGGGAATGAAAGAAAATTTTCTAAGGCAAAAGGTTCCTCCTCCCTATGAGAAATGCGCCCTCAAAGTCAAGGTGATGGCGTAATAATATTCTAAGTGTCAAAATGGAAGCTTGACCCCTCATATGCGTCCAAGATGAGAGGGCAAGCTAGAGGCGTGAGAAATATTCTAAAGGTAGAGGAAACATTATGCATAAGGGTCAAAATACGCCCTAGGTAACAAGGTGGGTTAACAAAGTTCTAATATTTTCTAAGGCATTGAGAAATTGGAAAATATGCCTAAAGGAAGTGAAGTTTGAAATTTCCGAAGAACAGATGAAATGCACCCAGAGACAGGGAAGAATTTCTTCAGGAGAAGCAAGAAAAATACCAAGGCATAAAAGAGTGAAGACTGCAGGTGTGAAGTGCACCCAAGATTGAAAATGGATAAACCTTAGCAATTTTTTTTTTTTTTCAAAAATAATAAAAATTAAACTTACCCCTTCGTTTGGATACACATGAAAACGATGATTTCTGAGGGGAAATTTCTTCTGGGTATTAGACATTTCCCACTGGGAGATGATTTAAGGTTCTTCCACACCTTGCTCGTGTTGTTTCGACAAAGATTTTAGCCTGGCACCCGTTTAACAAATTTCCTAAGGCTCGGAGGGATAAATTTTCTAAGGCATGGAAAAGGAAAGCAGAGGGGGTCAAATGCACTCAAGCTCAGGACGAGTGGAATTTTATGTAAGTCACCAAGCTCCTAAAAGAAGGTGGGCAAGGCAAATGAACAAAATTGCTAAGACAGGAGGATGAATACATCAAGATGGCATGCGCCCTAGCACGCAAAGGTTGATAAGCTATGAGGATTCGCTAGAAAATGATGAATTTTATTAGAGGTCAAGCAGACCTTGGAAGTTAGAACATGGAAACTGGGTAAGTAAAGTGAAGTTATATTATAAGTGTTCTGATGCTCTTCTTTTGTTTGGCAGGATGAACACCGGAGCCAAGGTGTGAAGACTTGAGGTGATGAAGATGGACAACGTTACAACTTTGGAAAAGGAAAAGGCATTGAAGATTTGTCTAAGGCATTAAGAACGTGGTGCAAAAGGGGCTAAATACGCCCAAGGCAGTGAGCTGAAGAAATGTGAAAGTTACAAGAGAAATGCATCCAGGAATGAAAGCAACAGGAGGACTTAACGAAGAAGAGCTTTTTGCAAGGAGGATTTGAACCAAGTGTTTTTACCTCCTCCTAACGCAACAGAATTGGCAGGCAGAACAGTGGGAACGCGTTTTTGGACGAGAATCTTCTAGAGGAGGATAGTGGGCATTAATTGCTCATAGTGGTTCTTGCGGAGGAGTGGAGAATATTCTGTGGCGGTTTTTAGGGCAAAAACTCTAATTAGGGAATATGTGGCTCAATCTGAGCCCCTCATTGTAATTCAATCTAAGCCGTCTGCTTGACTGGGCCAACTATAAAAGGGGCATCCCCCCCTCATTTGTAATATGTTAGATTAGATTAAGGAATCAGAGAGATAGCTAGGAGATAGAGCTTAGAAGTAGCATAGCTTAGAACTTAGCTTAGTTTGAAAAGGAAAGAAAGCTTTCCCTTTGAAAGTTTTGTAAGAAGTCGTTGTGGAAAACTCTCATAATACAAAGGTTTATCATTGCTTGGTGGTTCTATCTTTTATTGTGAGTAGCTAGCAAGGCTTTTTCGTCTTTCCAATTCTAATTGATAGAGTAAAGTAGATTTCATTTCATGCAAGTAGTTGTTAATTGTGGAGTGTGGCGTTTTTGAGCAAATCTTCCTTTATCCATACCACTAGCGGGCTTGCTGATGGTAAGTTTGCTTTGCGTGGTCAACTGGAATATCGGTGCCTAACTTCGGTTGTGATTTGTGTGTTCACTTGCATCGTTGTGATGGGGTGCGCATGTTGAATCATAATTTGAATATCTTACTCATCCTTTGAAGATTGCACCAACTTTGTTAGAGTTGTCCGAAGGGGAGGCAAAACAAAGTCTGGTTTGAAGATTGTTTAAGTTGATCCTCACATTCCACCCTTTAGAAATAGATTGTAGAGTTCCTACCCCTATTCCTTTTCAATTCAGTATTTTCTCGGTTAACTTAGGAATTAGAGCCTCATTGTCAAATCATTCATGTCTTAACTGCTTCACAAAATTGAACAACTACGTAAGTCCGCTTGGAATACCCAGCATATTCACATCAACCAACTGAGTCTATTTGTGATAAAAGGAACCTTGGAGTTGAACGCATGAACTTTCACGCAATCTTAGCATGCGGAATACTTTGATCAAGAGAGAATAGAGTGACTGTTGGACATTTTATTCTGTGTTGGTGTTATAAAAAACACGTCAACAGGCACCTTTGCCCAACTCTCAAGTTTCCAAAAGAACGAGTCTTTCAAGGTTTGTGGCTTGATTGGGAAGCATCGTGTGGTTGCCTTGATTGATACAGGAGCCACGCACAACTTCATTGATGAAGGAGTGGTTGCAAAGAGGGAACTTAAGATAGAAGAATTCGAAGGCTTCAAAGTTATGGTTGTTGATGGGTTCCACATTTCTTGCACTCACAAAGTTACCAACATGTCCTTGCAGTTGGGTAACCATGAAGTCAAAGATGACTTCTATGTTGTTAGCATTGGAGATACATATGTCGTTCTTGGCATTCAATGGCTGCGATCTCTTGGAGAGATCTCTCCGAATCTACAAACTATGGAGCTCAAATTTCAATCTGATGGGAAGAAAGTGGTGCTAAGAGGAATGTCAAAAGGGGGTCCCCGGATTGTCTCTTTCAAAAGAATGGAAAGGTTGATCTGACATGATGCAGTTGAGTGGGCTGCAGAGTGTATGGTTCTTCCAGCTAGCCCGGTTGAAACAAAGAGGGATTATCCACCCGATATTCAATCAGTACTCACAAAAAGAAGTAAAGTGTTTGCTGATCTACCACCAGGACCACCTCCAGATAGAGGGTTTGAGCATGTCATTGAGCAGAAGGAAGGAGCCAAACCAATAATCACAACACCATACAGATACCTTAAGAAACAAAAAGATGAAATTGAGAAAAACATAAAAGAACTCTTGGAGATGGGTTTCATCCGCCCAAGTAAAAGTCCCTTCGCTTCAGCAGTTGTCCTTGTGAAGAAGAAGGATGGCACCATCCGCATGTGTGTGGATTATCGTGCCTTGAACCAAAGCACCATCAAGAATCGGTATCCCATTGCCCGAATAGATGAGCTCATTAATGAGTTACATGGTGCCAAGTTTTTCTCAAAGATTGACTTAAGATCAGGGTATTATCAGATTCGGATGAGGGGGTCAAATGTTGAGAAGACGGCATTCCGATCCCACTATGGTCATTTTGAGTTCTTAGTCATGCCATTTGGGTTGACTAATGCTCCGGCCACCTTTCAGTCTTGTATGAACAGAACTTTCCAAAGGCAATTGAGGAAGTTTGTGTTGATATTCTTTGATGACATCCTCATTTACAGCAAGACTTGGGAGGAACACCTCAAGCACTTGGAGGAAATGCTTAGCATCCTTGAGACAGAAAGCTTCTTTGCGAAAGAATCCAAGTGTGAATTTGGTATGGGAGAGTTACTCTACCTTGGCCACATCATCAGTGCAGAAGGAGTGAGAGTTGATCCAAAAAAGATTAGGGCAATCGTGGATTGGCCAACTCCAGAAAGTCTAACTCATTTGAGAGGGTTCTTGGGTCTATGTGGTTTTTACAGAAGGTTTGTGAAAGGCTACTCTCAAAGTGTTGCTCCTCTTACTGATCTAACCAAAAAGGCAGCATTCTTGTGGTCAGAAAAGGCACAAGCTGTCTTTGACAAGTTCAAAAGGATCATGAGCTCTTGTCTGGTTTTGGCCATATCGGATTTCTCCAAGGCATTTGAGCTGCAATGTGATGCTTCGGGAGAAGGAGTTGGTGCTGTGTTGATGCAAGAAAAACACCCCATTGTGTTCGAAAGCAGAAAGTTAAGAGGTATTGAAAGGACATACTCTATTTATGATAAGGAAATTCTTGCAATCATGCATGCATTAGCCAAGTTCAGGCAATACTTGGTGGGGAGCAAGTTTGTTGTCAAGACCGATCACAATAGCCTCAAACACTTCATGCATCAAAAGGACTTAAACGAAAGACAACAAAAGTGGGTGAGTAAGCTTCAGGCTTACGATTTTGACATTGAGTATGTCAAGGGGAAGAACAATGTTGTGGCTGATGCCTTATCTCGAAGGCCTCATCTGAGCTGATTGTGTGAGCTTATTGCTGGTTGGAGAGAGTTGTTGCTTGCTGATTATGCCAAAAATCAGTTTGCAACCAGCATTATTGAAGGTACTTTTCATGATGAAAAGTACAAAGTGGTTTATGGTTTGATACATTACAAAGAGAGGATCTTCTTGGTGGCTGATTCTAAGCTCAAGAAGAAAATTTTGCAGAATTTCCATGACACTCACTTGTTGGTCACCAGGGTTATTTTAAGACTTACCGGCAGATCCGTGAAAGATTTTCATGGAAGGGATTGAAGAATGAGGTTTTGAGCTACATCAAAGAATGCCATACTTGCCAAATGAACAAAAATGAGCACACATACCCCGCGGGACTGTTGCAGCCCCTACCCATTCCCAATAAAAAATGGGAAAGCATCTCGATGGACTTCATCACGGGGTTGCCCAAAACGCAAGGGAAAAATTGTATCTTCGTGGTGGTGGACAAATTAACAAAATTTGCCCATTTCTTTGCTATCACTAGCTCATTTACAGCAGCCCAGGTAGCTGATTTGTTTTTTCATGAGGTGTTTCGGCTACATGGTTTGCCAAAAAACATTGTGAGTGATAGGGACAACAGGTTCCTAAGCACCTTTTGGCAAGAAGTTTTCTGGATGAGTGGTACAATGCTTACTCCGAGCACTAGTTATCACCCCCAAACTGATGGTCAAACAGAAATTGTGAACAAATGGTCAGAGGGGTATCTCCAGAACTATGTTTCAGAACAGTAGAAGGCTTGGGTCCGATGGCTTCATTTGGGGGAGTACTGTTATAATTCATCCTATCACATGTCTATTAGGATGTGTCCATTCAAAGCCCTCTATGGTTATGAGGCTACCAACTTTGCTGATTTGGTGTTTGGGGATAGTAAGGCACCTCAAGCCAAAGATATGTTGCAGCAAAGTCAGGATATTTTGAGATCATTGAAGAACAACATTCAGATGGCACAGAATCAGCAGAAGTTGTATGCTGATCAGCATTGTGTTGAGCGCTCTTTCGAGGTGGGGGACATGGTTTATCTTTGTCTTCAGCCCTATAGACAGCCTACTCTCAAAAAAAGTGGAGCAAAGAAGCTTAAACCCCGCTTCTATGGACCATTTAGGGTCATCAGAAGGGTTGGAGCAGTGGCGTATGAGTTGGAATTACCGGCTAGCAGCAAGGTCCACAATGTCTTTCATGTGTCACGCCTCAAGAAGGCTTTGGGACATAATGTTTTTGCTTAATCTAATTTACCCCCTTTGGATGAGGAAGGGCAATTGGTGCTAGTTCCTAAAGAGATTATCACTTCTAGAGAGCCTTCCTTGAGGAGAAGGACGATCAGAGAATACTTGGTAAAGTGGAAAAATTTACCATTAGAGGATGCAACTTGAGAGAATGAGGAGATTTTGCAGCATCCTGGTTTACAGTTGCTTGTGGGCAAGCAAATTCGGGAAGGGCGGATTGTAATGTCCCCTTCTTAGCAGTGATTTAACAGTTGGCCGTTAGTCTATTCTGGTAACTCGTAGACTACTCGGAAGCGAAAATTAGGGTTTCCTATCTTCTTAGAGGATGTTTCAGCTTTTACTGGAACTTTCTTCTAGAATCCTGGTGTTTGGTTGGCAGCTCCTTTCTGGGTTTTCAGAGAGCTTCGTGTTGGTATAGCTTGCATGTTGATCCGAGTAACTTCTTGGATTTACTATTTTTAGTAAATTCTATTTTTGGCAGTGGTCCCGACTGTTTCATTGCATTTGGCTTTCCTCATCAAACAGTTCAGTTGGTAGTATTGGAATCAGCTCCTGGATGCAGTTTTTGGAGAGATAAGTTATTTTAATTAAAATAATGTTTTATTTTAATTATTAACCCCTTGGTCTAGCTTTATGACTTAAGTTGTTTTAAGAAGGGGGACTTTTATGGGTGGATGCCTCATCAAGAGGTTTAAGTGAAATATTCACCTTTTTTCTAATGTCAACTTGGAGAGAAAAAGGGACGCCAATATGAGGAGGTTTTTAAATATTCAAAAAGGGTGAAAAATGCCTTGGTAAATGGGACGCCACTTAAGGGTCATGAGTCAACATCAAATTAGGTTGACTCCTTGAGTGGGGTGCATCTTCTAGAAGGTTCTAGAGATGCTTGGAAAAATTATAAAAGGGAGGTGTTGGGTCTTCATTCATCATCTTGAGTTTACTGCAAAGTTATGCTGTCGGAATGGTGACTGAGTGCTTCGGGGAAGGCATACCCCCTACCTAGGCTTGGCTTCTTGCTTGAAAGATAACAACTAGTTAAGATAGGTTTGTCTATGTTCTTGAATTGAGCTTGAGCAGATTGTAGTTGATGTGTTTTGCATTTTACCAGTTTTTCAGTGTTGCTGAATCTACTCAGCTGATTGTAGTTTTCATTCACAACTTGCAAAATAAAAAAAGAGTGGTTCTGGGTGTTTTACCTAATGGTTTCCTTGCTAGGGGTGACCCTACATGTTAAGTTTCAGATTTTAATATTGAGTGTGGATTTTTAAAAAGAAAAATCGCCCTTCTCAGAGGGCCGTACTTTTCTGTGAGTGCATTGTTTTCCGTGAAAATTAAATAGGGGTTGTTTGGGTGGTTTTTGATGTCTTGTCTTGGTCGCCCTCCATGCTAGAACATTATGCATCTTATTTCTTGTTAATTGGTTGGGTTTTGAGCGAGTTATGAGTGATTTAGTGAGGTTGTAGGTTGCAGATCTGTGCAATTTCAGTCACTGTTACGGTCATATCAGATTGTGAAAAAGTCATCCTTTGAGTGGGCTTGAGTCTAGGAAGTCCAGGCTGAGTTTGGGCGAGTTTATTTACACTATTGCAGCTCTGTATGATTTCTAATTATGTTTCCTTGACAGGCTCTCCTTCGCATTGTAAGCTGAACAATAGTACTATCAGCAATTCTTCTCTCACATTTGGCTCATTGTAATTCCCACGATTGTGGAAGAGACTGGCCTCAATTCAGTCTATAGCTTCAGGTTTTACTTTCTGCATCACCCGCTGAACAAGTGGAAGAGGTCAGCTTGCTGCCTATTTCTTTACTGTATTGCATTATTTATCATATTGTTGATCGGTTGAGCGTCAACCTACTCCCGTTGAATAAGTGGTCGAGTTGCATGTTTGAAATTCAGTAATGTACTTTCTATTCCAGTCCTCCCGCTGAATAAGTGGTTGAGTGATTGCAACTTCTTTCTATTACTTTCCAGCAGTTTCAATTATGCTAATGATCCCCTTTCGAGTATGCTCTCAACCTTGCCCGCATTGGGATCTGGGTTGATCAGAGGAAAGGGTTCCCTTTCAGTTGGATTGAGATTTCATTAACATTAACGAGTGAACTTGGTTGTGAAAAAAGAAAAAAATTGGCCCGGTATATTTTAGTGGGCAATGGAAAGAATGTGAATTTCTGGAATGATAAGTGGAATGAGGGTCCTCTGTTCTCCTCAGTCCATAACTTTTATCAAATTAGGGATCTTTCGGTAAGATTGAATGGGAAGAACTTACATGGGTATATTAATGGAATGGAACTAAGTCTAGATGGAAAGATTTTGGTAGTCAATTGATGGGTGGAACACAAGATGGTTTGCAAGAGGTAATCAAACAGTTATGTTGCAAGTATGCTGTTGGTGTTGTCATTGATGTCAACAGTATGAAGATTGTTGGTGTTGTCAATGTTGATGCTAGTATGGATGTGTTGTGGTTTAATAAGAAGGTGTTGTGGTGCTGACATCAGTGTTGTTATCGATGTCTTGTATGGTTGTGATGGATAAGTGTTGCAGTTGCAGTAAGTTCGCTTGGTTTCCAATTGCTTTTGAGAAAATTTGAATAAGAGTATGTAGTGTGATAGAGGTGTGCTCAATGTTGTGCTCTGCATTTCTTCATGGTTGAAGATATGCTTGTGTGGTTTGGATATGTTGATCAGAGGTGTTTAAAGGTTCTATATCCAGAGTTTCAATTTCTGGATCGTTTTGTAGTGAAAGTTGTGTTTGATAGTTTGTCTGTCTGTGTAGAAGGCTGTCTGGGAGAAATGAAATTGCTCCGTAGTGAGGTTTCTTGTCTTGCGGATTTGGGAACATGCTTATATTGTTTGTATTAATCTTCCCTTGGAGTTTCTAGTGTTGAGTTGCTCCACAAGTTCAGTTCTTGTGTTGGAGTTCAGTGGTAGTGCATCCTAGTGCGCAAGATGAAAGTAATCTTTGTTTTAGGTGATTGCAGCAATGGTATTGGATATTTTGATGATGCTGGAATATTCCTAGATGTTGTATGGATGTTGTGAACTATTGTTGTGTGTTCCACATGTTGTTTTTGGACTTGGAGAGGCGTGTATGTGGTTGCTTGCAATGTTAGTTCAAGTTTGGCCAACTTGGCATGCTAGCGCTATTTGCGGAGGTACCTCGTGGACTGTGGATATGTTGAGTAGCGTGGTGATGTGTATTTGGGTCCTAGTTAACCCTTGGTGTGGTCTACTTTCACTCCTTTCCACCGTGGAAGTGTTTGGTGCCAGCCTATTTTGGTGTTGCATATTTGAGGTGCATACGTTTCATTAAGGCCAACCTAATTGAGATTGTTTAGTTCATGAATGGTATAAATGCAAGGTGAATTGTTGGAGATGAGTGTGGATCTGTGTGGCAAGTGTGAGATGTGAATTTGATTAAGTGTGATGATCTGAGTGTGAGCTTTAATGTCTATAACTCCAGATGCAATGAGCAAAAGGTGTCTACATTTTCAGTGTGCTTGAAGTTGCTGGAGGCAATGAGCAAAAGGTTGCAGATGGCATAGAGTTGCAGTAATGGGTTTCTCTTATTGCTCTGAGATAATGAATCTCTCTATAACAGTTTTTCCTATTCTTCTTCCTTCTTGGTAGTGAGCCACCCGACAATGAGCCTTTCTTCTTTTTTTGGGCATTGAGCCCTTGGTAGTCAGCCTAATTGTATTCTATGTTGTTATTCATATATATGTGAGTTAATCCTCACTGTGGTTTTTCCCTTCTTGAGTTTTCCATGTAAATCTAGTGTTCTTATTTGTTTGAATGCGTTTGCATTGTTGTTTCATATGTTTACATTTTGCTAATGCATGATAAGGGCTTAAAGGCTTATAAGGGTTTGAAAGCTAATGATGGATTGAATGTTTTAATGTACATCTAACAATTGTATCAAAGTTGTGGTTCCTTGGAGAAAGCTTAACCACTTGAGGTAGATCTGGATGATGCACAGGAAGGGTATCAAAGCTTCTATGTTCAATGGAACGAATTATGCTTACTGGAAAGCCAGGATGGAGTCCTTTCCGGCCTCTCTTGGATTTGGAGTCTAGAAGTCAATTGAAAAAGGATATACTATACCTGCTGCTAGTCTGACAAGTGATGATGAAATCAACGAATGCTATTCTGAGTGGCCTTTTTGATTCAGAACTTGGGAAGGTGATAAGTCTGAAAACTGCAAAAGAGATCTGGACAAAGTTGAAGATTATTTATGAAGGAGATGACAAAGTCAAGCAAGCAAAGATGCAGAATTACAAAGCCAAATTTGAAACCCTAAGGTGTCTGAAGATGAAGATATTACTGCCTACATGCTCAAAGTGGATGTAGTTGTCAATGCCATCAATGGTCTTGGTGGTAAGCTGGAAGAAAGTGAAGTGGTGAAAAAGGTATTAAGAACTCTTCCTAAAGCCTATAGTTCTAAAGTTTCTGCTATTGAGGAAGCTTGGAATTTGGATAATTATTCTAGAGATCAAATGTTTGGTGCTTTAATTTCTTATGAATTAAGAGAGTTTGGTCAAGATGCTACAAAGAAAGAAATTGCTTTTAAAGTCTACAAGGCAGAGAAGAATGATGAATCAGATCCATATGATCTTAATGAGGTGGAAGCAAATTTTGTAAGGAGATTGAAAAAGGGCACTAACAAATATAGAGGTAAGTTACCAATTAAGTGTTTCAATTGTGGAAAGATAGGTCATTATGCTTCTAAATGTCCAATCAAAGTTTCAAATGACAAACCTAAGGATCATAAAGGAAAATTTGTCAAGAAGCGTTATTATGTTGAAAAAGACAATGGTGTATCTGATGATGAGGAATCAGACTATCCTGATGATGATAGTGATGAATGCTTGTTCATGGCTTTAAATGTTGGAACTAATTCTGAAAGATATGTTAAGGAAAGTGCTTCGGTAACAGGTCACAACATTGAACGAACTATGGTGACTGCTTTTCATGCAAGAGAAGAGAGGAATTACTGGATATGTCATGTCCCCGGTTAAATTTGAATTTACTTGGAGGGAAATAAAAGTGTTTTTAAACACTATTAAATAATAATAATATAATATTTAGCCCACACGGGTAGCAGAGTTGGCTTGGGCTGTGGGTTTGCTCCCCATTGGTTTCAGGTTTGACTCCACTCCCGGGTAGTACTCGATGGTGGTGATGTGTGGGCCAGGGCCGCCATCCCCAGGGATTAGTCTTGCCTCAAGCTCACCCCGTAAAGGGAACACACTGGGCTTGAGTCGCGGGGATACCCTGGTTATCAAAAAATAATAATAATAATAATATAATATTAAATGATTAATAAGTAATAAATAATAAATTTAAATTATTGTTAAATAAAATTTAAATTTGTATGTTTGGTCGACACCCTTGTGCTGGTGCCAACTATTAATGTTGAATTTATTTTTTTGAGGCCGGCCTTTTTGGAATTGAGTATTTATGCTGGATCGATCTCCTGGTTGAGGCATCAAATAGAGACAAAGAGTTTTGACCACGTGGCAGGTCTAGCCCGGTAGGACGTAGTCACTGCCTAGGAATTCTTTGCCTTTGTTCATTCTTTATTATCATCCATTGCCGTTCGCCATTATTCTGATTGCACAGGTTGCTAGTACAGGTGATCTAGTCGGGACCAATTGAGTACGAGATACAATGGCCTAGGCAACAATCTTATCAAAGGAGTCATGGGATTGGTGAGTCGGTCTAGCCAGTCGACATCTCAATCCAAGGCAATGCAGCTCCGACTGTCGGCATTGAGCGTCTAGCTGTGCACGAGACCCTCCCCATTCATTATCGCGTCCAAGGAGACGAATCATACTCATCGCGTCGGATCCACAAGGTCAACACTACACCTGGAAGCCAATCACACCAGAATTGCAAGCATCTGGAAGCAATCACGAAAGGGGGATCCGTAAGTTCGGTCAATTGTTATCTCCAGCGATTTGATAGTTGACTACACCCCGCGCCATCATTATAATCCGGCATTGGTATTACGGGGAATAGACAAATACCGCCATCTCCATTGTTGGTATTCGTCACCATCTTGAGTGCTTTCGTGACGGCATACACACATTCACAGAGATGATTTGGACTAGGCAATAACTTGAGCATCTCTTACTCAGGCGACCTGAACATTCCTACCAACGGGTATCATACGGGAAATTGATTTGGGCTCGGCAAGAATCTGTACCTCTGTCTGTGAATTCACACGAGTTAGTGCGAGCGGTTCATTCATTTAATGCAATCTACTGTAATACTCTGTGTTAATCTAATTGGAGTCTTTATTCTCCAAACATCGGATTGTGTGTTATTCTAAATGTGATTATTGTTTTGAGGCCCCGATCTAAATTTGTTGTTACTTTGTGGTGGAACTGTGTGTATCTTGAGCCATTGATTAAGTAATTTCAAATTCCATACATTCTATATTTATGCTGTGGATTTGCATATCTTGCTGGGTTTCTTACAATGGTATCAGATCCGTGATTCTGCCAACCTATGGACAATTAGAGATTTATGCAATTGAGTCAAAGAGATTTGAGGGCTATAGAAAGAGAGAGAAAGAGGTTAGAGGCATCTACTCAGAACAACGACAAGGGAATCAGAGGCAGAGGTAAGGAGCAAAATAATGAAATCAAATATTTCATAGAGAAGCAGGATCAAGTGAATCAGATGTTGTTGCAAATGATGCAGACACTCACTGCTGCGATAACCAACAACAAATCAGGGTCTAACAATGTTGATGAGAGCAAATTTAAGCGATCTGGAGGAGGGAATAATAGTAGAGCGTCAAGAGGATCCACTTTTAGACCCTCCCAACCTATCTTTTTTCCTAGAGAAGAGACACTACATGAAGGAGAAGATCAGAACCAACTTAGCCTTAGTAGCATTGTGCAAGATTACACGAAGCTGGATGCTGACGCTCAAGCAACGATTCCCTTTGCAGAATTCAAAAATGCTAGGACAGGATTTGAAAATGATGGGAGACAATGCCCACAATGAGGGAATAGAGATCTTCAATACAAAATCAGCAAGCTCACACTCCCTACATTCGATGGCTCGGAGAAGATTACTACACGTGCATGGGTGCAAAAATTGAATACATATTTCTCTCTCAACTCTATGACTGAAGATGAAGCTATCAAATTCGCCATTTTGCACTTGGAAGGGACAACTCACGAATGGTGGCACCATGGTATTGTGACTCAGGGGTTTGATCTTGTTACTACATATGTTGATTTCACGCAAAAGCTTATGGAGAGGTTTGACAGAAAGGATCCGGAGGTATATTTCCAAGATTTGCAAAGGGTTAAGCAGCATGGTACAGTAGATGATTATGTTTCAGAATTCCAATGGCTAGCTGTCATGGTCCTCGAAGTTTCCGATAAGAGACTCATGTTCCTCTTCATTGAAGGGCTATCGAAATCTTACCGTAGTTTGGTAAGAGCTTTAGAGCCGACATCATTGGAAGAAGCTATCTAAAGGGCCTTGAACTTTGAGGACTCCACCACAAAGGGTAAGCCTATGATCAAAGGTGTGCCATTGGTACCGCCAAAGAAGGCACCCCACGAGATCACTCCACAACCGGCGAACCCACCACCACGATCTCATGAGATGGACGTATCGAGGAATGAGCTCTGAAGGAGAGGATTATGCTACACTTAAAGTATGTAGTTTCTAGATTCAACTGTGTATTAGTTTTTGGATCAACATTTCGGATCACACTCAGTGATCCATCATCAGGATGCAAAAAGAGATGGAGTAGAATATGCAGATCCAAGCCATCATAAAGGAGGAGGAAAGGGAAGTTTACACGAGAATCAAGAAGGAGAGAGAGAAAACAAAATTAAAATAGATTAATAAAATAATAATAATAATAAAGAAAAAACTAGATAACTAGAGAAGCCCCCAATCAAAGAGAGACACCGAACACTAAGAAGAACCAATAAACTAGATAAAAAGAGAAAACCCTAAAGATAGCAAAGGAAACAAACCATAAAAATAAAAAGATGAGAAAGGAAAGATCACCAAGCCATTATGCTACACTTGTAAGGAATGTTGGACGAAGGGACACAGGTGTATAGGAAAAGGACACGTCTACTACATTGAGATAGCCCTCGATGAAGACGAAGAAGGTGAACCCGATGACACTTCCAAGGAGGATGAGCTTGGCGTGACATGGGAGGAAGGATATTCTGGGGGCACTCTTGCAACACTTTCTGGAGCACCTCGGTATCATTCTCTCCGCATTAGAGGAGACTTATATAGACAGAGGGTAACAATATTAATTGATAGTGGAGCCAACCATAATTTCATCGATGAAAGGCTAGTAGCTAAGTCAAACCTAAGGGCGAAAGATTTGATGTGATAGTCGTAGATGGGTACACTATTCCATACAAACTTGGCGAGTACTCGCGAGTCCCGAGGCGGGTGAGGCTGGGCGAGTCAAAATGACTCGGATGCCGAGTACTCGCCGAGACTTGCCGGACTCGCCGGACTCGGCAGACTCGCCGGACTCGCCGAGTCTCGTGCCTCAAACTCGGGCATTTTAATTAATTTTTTAAAAAATCTTTCATTTACAATTTTTTTAATTAAATGGTGTGCGCCATGGAGGTTTGTGTGGTTTTGAAGGTCTTCATTTGGGCTTGGTGGCGGGGGCGCCCTGAGTTGGAATTACCGGCTAGCAGCAAGGTCCACAATGTCTTTCATGTGTCACGCCTCAAGAAGGCTTTGGGACATAACGTTTTTGCTTAATCTAATTTACCCCCTTTGGATGAGGAAGGGCAATTGGTGCTAGTTCCTGAAGAGATTATCACTTCTAGAGAGCCTTCCTTGAGGAGAAGGACGATCAGAGAATACTTGGTAAAGTGGAAAAATTTACCATTAGAGGATGCAACTTGAGAGAATGAGGAGATTTTGCAGCATCCTGGTTTACAGTTGCTTGTGGGCAAGCAAATTCGGGAAGGGCGGATTGTAATGTCCCCTTCTCAGCAGTGATCTAACAGTTGGCCGTTAGTCTATTCTGGTTAACTCGTAGACTACTCGGAAGCGAAAATTAGGGTTTCCTATCTTCTTAGAGGATGTTTCAGCTTTTACTGGAACTTTGTTCTGGAATCCTGGTGTTTGGTTGGCAGCTCCTTTCTGGGTTTTCAGAGAGCTTCGTGTTGGTATAGCTTGCATGTTGATCCGAGTAACTTCTTGGATTTACTATTTTTAGTAAATTCTATTTTTGGCAGTGGTCCTGACTGTTTCATTGCATTTGGCTTTCCTCATCAAACAGTTCAGTTGGTAGTATTGGAATCAGCTCCTGGATGCAGTTTCTGGAGAGAAGTTATTTTAATTAAAATAATGTTTTATTTTAATTATTAACCCCTTGGTCTAGCTTTATGACTTAAGTTGTTTTAAGAAGGGGGACTTTTATGGGTGGATGCCTCATCAAGAGGTTTAAGTGAAATATTCACCTTTTTTCTAATGTCAACTTGGAGAGAAAAAGGGACGCCAATATGAGGAGGTTTTTAAATATTCAAAAAGGGTGAAAAATGCCTTGGTAAATGGGACGCCACTTAAGGGTCATGAGTCAACATCAAATTAGGTTGACTCCTTGAGTGGGGCACATCTTCTAGAAGGTTCTAGAGATGCTTGGCAAAATTATAAAAGCGAGGTGTTGGGTCTTCATTCATCATCTTGAGTTTACTGCAAAGTTATGTTGTCGGAATGGTGACTGAGTGCTTCGGGGAAGGCATACCCCCTACCTAGGCTTGGCTTCTTGCTTGAAAGATAACAACTAGTTAAGATAGGTTTGTCTATGTTCTTGAATTGAGCTTGAGCAGATTGTAGTTGATGTGTTTTGCATTTTACCAGTTTTTCAGTGTTGCTGAATCTACTCAGCTGATTGTAGTTTTCATTCACAACTTGCAAAATAAAAAAAGAGTGGTTCTGGGTGTTTTACCTAATGGTTTCCTTGCTAGGGGTGACCCTACATGTTAAGTTTCAGATTTTAATATTGAGTGTGGATTTTTAAAAAGAAAAATCGCCCTTCTCAGAGGGCCGTACTTTTCTGTGAGTGCATTGTTTTCCGTGAAAATTAAATAGGGGTTGTTTGGGTGGTTTTTGATGTCTTGTCTTGGTCGCCCTCCATGCTAGAACATTATGCATCTTATTTCTTGTTAATTGGTTGGGTTTTGAGCGAGTTATGAGTGATTTAGTGAGGTTGCAGGTTGCAGATCTGTGCAATTTCAGTCACTGTTACAGTCATATCAAATTGTGAAAAACTCATCCTTTGAGTGGGCTTGAGTTTAGGAAGTCCAGGCGCTGCCCCGGGACCCTGCAAGGGGCGCTGCCCCTCGACCCCGCTGGGGGCGCTGCCCCCAGACCCTTGGAAGGGGCGCTGCCCCTCGACCCCACTGGGGGCGCTGCCCCTAGACCCCCGCAAGGGGCGCTGCCCCTCGACCCCACTGGGGGCGCTGCCCCCAGACCCCCGTGAGGGGCACTGCCCCTCGACCCCGTTGGGGTGTTTCCCCCAAACCCTCATCAAACTATAGGTGTAAGCATGTTATAGGCCAATGATGAATCATGATCATAAAACCTACAAAATACATATCCCCTGTTGCAAATCTTTGCATCTTTCGTAGTCAAAGCCATAATCAAGGATTATCTTGTTCCATACATTAGACAACAAAACATGCAGTCTTGAAGGTTACAATAAAATTTTAATAATAAATTCCTCACTTGAATATACATACCAATCATTGAGACGCAAGCAAATATCATGGCTACATCATCATCTAGGACCTATCTTAGACACTAGCGCATGACTTGTCGTGATGTTGGGATGAGTAATCCAAGCTCTTCTGAGCCATAGACTTATATTTTTAGTTTTGATATTTGTTTTGATGCCACAGATTTCATATTCCATGTGTTTTGTATACATTTGACAATATTTATATATTTGAATGTGTTATTTCCTTCAGCTAAAATTTGCGTTTATACTTATGTGATCGATAGATGTTTGTGTATAGGATCATAGTAGTTTCTATTTCATGATGTTATTGTGTATTTGAGGTTTATTTACTAAAGGATGCATGAAACAAGCTTTAAATCCTTAAAAATCTCTAAATTTCTTGGGTTTTTCTATTTGCCCAGTCTTTGCCGAGTCTCGGGCGAGTCTGGGCTCCGAGTCCGAGTCTGAGTCAAAAATCAGCTTGCCGAGTCCGAGGCGAGTCCGAGTCTTGTAACACTGCTATCATATCCCCAGTTAAATTTGAATTTACTTGGAGGGAAATAAAAGTGTTTTTAAACACTATTAAATAATAATAATATAATATTAAATGATTAATAAGTAATAAATAATAAATTTAAATTATTGTTAAATAACAATAAAATTTATGTGTTTGGCCAACACCCTTGTGCTGGCGCCAACTATTAATGTTGAATTTAATTTCTGTGAGGCCGACCTTTGTTGGCATTGAGTATTTATGCTGGATTGATCTCCTGGTTGAGGCATCGAATAGAGACAAAGAGTTCTGACCGCGTAGCAGGTTTGGCTTAGTAGGATGTAGTCACTACCTAGGAATTATTTGCCTTTGTTCATTCTTTATTATCATCCATTGTCGTCAGCCATTATTTTGATTGCACAGGTTGCTATTATAGGTGATCTAGTCGAGACCGATTGAGTACGGGATACAATGGCCTACGCAACAATCTTATCGAAGGAGTCACAGGATTGGTGAGTCGATCTGGCCAATCGACATATCGGTCCAAGGCAATGCAGCTCCGACTGTCAGCATTGAGTGTCTAGCTGTGCGCGACACCCTCCCCGTTCATTATCGCGTCCAAGGAGATGGATCATACTCATCGTGTTAGATCCACAAGGTCAACACTACACGCGGAAGCCAATCACGCCATAATTGCAAGCATCTGGAAGCAATCACAAAAGGGGGATCCATAAGTTTGGTCAATTGTTATCTCCAGCGATTTGATAGTTGACTGCACCCCGCGCCATCATTATAATCCGGCATTGACATTACAGGGAACAAACAAATATTGCCACCTCCATCGCTGGTATTCGTCACCATCTTTAGTGCTTCCATTACGACGTACACACATTCACAAAGACGATTTGGACTAGGCAATAACTTGAGCATCTCTTACTTAGGCGACTTGAACATTCCTACCAAGGGGTATCATACGGGAAATCAATTTGGGCTCGACAAGAATTTGTACCTCCGCCTGTGAATTCACGCGTGTTAGTGCGAGCGGTTCATTCATTTAATGCAGTCTACTGTAATACTTTGTGTTAATCTAATTGGAGTCTTTATTCTCCAAACATCGGATTGTGTGTTATTCTGAATGTGATTATTGTTCTGAGGCCCCATCTAAATTTTCTATTACTCTCTGGTGGAATTGTGTGTATATTGCGCCATTGATTAGGTAATTTTGAATTCTATACGTTCTATATTGTGTTGTGGTTTTGCATATCTTGATGGGTGTCTTACAGGATTATTGACAGTGGATGCTCAAATCATATGATAGGTGATAAGAGTAAGTTTGTTAAACTTCAAAAGTATGATGGTGGTTTTGTTAAGTTTGGTGATGATACATCTGCTAAGATTTGTGGAAAAGGTTCGATTAGTTTTGATGGCAAGCATAAAACAGATGATGTTCTTTATGTCAAGGGTCTCTGGCATAATCTTCTTAGTGTAAGACAAATGTGTAGCAGAGGATACAATTTGGTGTTTCAGGATGATGGTTATGAAATTAGAAAAGGAAGATCCAGAACTTTGGTTGCTACAAGGACAAGGACAGAAGGTAATGTTTATCAACTTAAAGGTAGTGGTGCTAAATGCTTTATGTCTCAAATCAACGAAAGTTGGCTATGGCATAGAAGAATGGGTCACATCAGTTTTGACAACCTAGCAAAGATCAGTTCTATTGGTGCTGTGAGAGATCTGCCAAGGATTACAAAGCCTAACAATGCAATCTGCAAGGAATATTAGTTTGGAAAGCAAACAAAGAAGAGTTTCAAGACTAAGGAATATTCTACCACAGGTCCTTTGGAGTTGGTGCATATAGACCTATGTGGACCTACCAGAATAAGAAGCTCTCAAGGTGATAAGTATTTTATGTTGTTGATTGATGATTATTCTATAATGACTTGGGTGACATTTCTCAAAAATAAATTAGAAGTTTTAGATAAGTTTAAATCATTTAGGTCTTGTTGTGACCTTTTTCACACATCGCCCCATTCAAATGGGGACCCCCCCCAATTTTTGCTCCATTTTGGTCTTTTGGCTTTTGTTTTTTGTCTCTCTCTCTCTCTGATTTCTCTGTTCTTCTGGGGATGCATCTGTATTTGACCTAATTAGAAATTTTGGCTGAGTCTGAAGGGAATCTGTGAAGTTAGGGTTTTCAGGCTGGATTAAGATTAAATCAAGTTGATAAATTGACAGCTAAGCTTAACATTGCTTCCAGGAGGCTCCCACTGAATTTTTATCATGTTCTGACGACTTACTATTTTTAGCAAGTATTCAATCTGTGAGCTTTTCATCAGGATTTCGGGATTCTAACTACTTCAACACATTTAGGCAGCTTCCAAGGGCCTACGCATGAAATTTGAGCTGATTCAGACAACTGGCTATTTTTAGCAATTCTGGCTTCACGAGCTATTTTCAGAGCTTCAACATACAATTCTCCGATAAATGACAGGAGAATTGATCTGGGTTTTTCTAGACCTTCACAATGGTGTAACATGCAAGCCGAGATGGTGACTTTCAGAGTTCAGCCTTCGGAGGCTATTTTTAGGATTTGCATGCAGGGATTTTCAGTGCATGTCCGGATATTCCATGTGGGTTTTGCGAGGCGTTCGCAATGATGTGACATGCAAGCAGAACGGATCAGTTTTCAGGGATTTACTATTTTTAGCCAGTGCCCGCATGTCGACCAGTTTTCTGGGTTTTTCTGGGTTTTTTGAGATCCCATGGGCACTGTGACATGCAAACTCGTCCGACATCCGGTTGACCACTTTCCGGACACTTACTATAAATAGCAGTGTCATCCCAACAGCTACGCACCACTTCAGTTCAGCAAGCAGAACGACATATAGCAAAAATAAAGTCAAACAGAGGTCATTTGAGGCACATGCAAGTCAGATTAGGGTTTCCTACTTCGGTGCCTAAAAAGTAGGGTAAAAGGCCATAATTTCGAAAAACGAAGATATCCCATTGCGATCAGCATCCTTCAGGCAATCTACTGGTAAAATTTGGGCGCAATCCGAGCACTTACTATTTATAGTAAGACACCTCCAGAACGCGGCTATAAATAGCAGGTTAGCACGAGAGGCAGGTGTGAACAGGGTCATCAAGTGATGAGGACCACGTGGTGAAAATGTCAGGTCAATCAGAGCTACAGAAGTCAGGCAACTTTGGAACTTACTATAAATAGCAGGTGGCTATAAATGGCAGGTCAGAGCATGGGACAGGCAAAACAAGTTCATCAAACTACGAGGATCATATGGTGAAATTTTCAGGCAAAACGGAGCCTTAGAGGTTGAAAATCAAGGGACTTGCTAAAAATAGCACAACTTGCTAAAAATAGAATGCAAAAGCAATAGCAAGCAGAGACATGAAAATTTTTCTAAGTATGGGAAAATGAAAGCAAGAGCTCTAAAATGCGCCCACCATCAAGATTGATAGTTTGAAAAAAATTTCTAAGTGTAAAATGAAAGTTCAAAGGCTGAAATGCGCCCACCTTAAGAAGGAAGTCTTAAAAAAAAAAAAAAATTGCTAAGGCACAAGATGGAAGTAGCCTACCACATTTGCGCCCAAGGAGAGGTGGAGACTTCAAAAATATTCTAAGGCACAAATCAAAGCATGACACTTAAAATGCGCCCTCAAGGCAAGCAAGAGGACTTGCAAATTTTACTAAGTGTGCAAAAATGAAAGTAAGACCCCTCAAATGCGCCCATGAAGGGGATGAAAGTGAAAAAAGTTTTTAAGTGTTGGAGAAATAGAAGCTCCACCCATAAAATGCGCCCTTGGCTTGAGGTGAGGGAGTTTAGAAAATTCCTAAGTTACGAAATAGAAGCTCCACCCATAAAATGCGCCCTTGGCTTGAGGTGAGGGAGTTTAGAAAATTCCTAAGTTACAAAATAAAAGCTCCCCCTCCTAAATGCGCCCAAGGCAAGACAATGTAGCTTGCTGGTTGAAATTGTTCTAAGGCATGAAAATGAGAGTAGATGCCCTCATATGCGCCCAAGGAAGAGGGTGGCATCAAGAAATATTCTAAGTCCTCAAAAATGGAAGCTCAAGGGTGGAAATGCGTCCTTGAGGTGAGAGCCACTCAAAACATTTCTAAGTGCTGAAAATAAAAGCAAGGGGTCTCAAATGCGCCCAAGAGGGAATGAGAACTTGGGAGAATTTCTAAGTATGGCAAAAATAAAAGTAGCACCCCTAGAATGCGCCCTCAAGGACATAGAAGCCTTAAAAAGTTTCTAACTGAGATAAGATGAGATCTCATGGGCTGAAATGCACCCAAGGCAATGTAAGGGACTTAGAAAATTTTCTTAAGTCATGCAAAGTTATGGCACCACTAGGAAAATGTGCCCAAGGTAAGCAAGGGTCTAAGGAATTTTTTCTGAGTTAGAAAATGGAGGCAATGGACCTCAAATGCGCCCAGCTTACAAGGTTACATGGAGGACATGGCAAGAGAATTTCAAGGTGTGGAAAATACCTCCTCCATAGGTGAAGTGCGCCCAGCAAGTAAAATGAAGACTTAGAAAAAGTTTCAAAGGCAAAAATGAAAGCTCCTCTATCAGAATGCGCCCAGCAAGAAAAGAAAGGTTGGAAAAATATTCTAAGTGTTTGAAATATCCTCCTCACTAGCTGAAATGTGCCCAAGGTCATGTGAAGGTGGTAAAAATTTCTAAGGCAGGAAAAATAGAAGTGGATACAAGAAAATGCGCCCCTCATGGGTAAAGTCAAAGAATTTAAATTCCTCTAAGGTATTTTCAAGGGTGAAAGTGTGAGGTACGCCTAGGGGGGTGATGTTAAATTTTCCAAAGGCAAGGTGAACTGTGCCCGTGAGCGAGAAAGGGAATTTCTTCAAGGAAGCAAGAAAAATACTAAGGCAGGAAAAATGGAGATTACAGGCGTGGAATTCCTCCAGAGTGAAAAGGGAATAAACCTTAATAATTTTTATTATTTTTCAAAAATAATAAAAATTAAACTTACCCCTTCGTTTGGATACACATGGAAATTATGATTTCTGAGGGAAATTTTCTTCTGGGTATTGAACATTTCCCACTGGGAGATGATTTAAGGTTCTTCCACACCTTGTTCGTGTTGTTTCGACAAGGATTTCTGCCTGGCACCCGTTTGGCAAATTTCCTAAGGCCCAGAGGGATAAATTTTCTAAGGCATGGTAAAATAAATCTCAAGGGGTCAAATACACTCACGGGGAAGAAATTTGTCTAAGGCATGAAGGAATTTGAAAATGAACTGAAGCTCGAACATCAAGCGTTCAAATGCACCCCCCAAGGTGAAATATCTTCTAAGGCACAAACTCCAGGCAAGGTGGTGGATACACCCATGATGAAAGTTTGCTAGAAAAGTGATGAATTCTATCAAGATTCGGAGATCAAGCGGTCAGAACATGGAAATAAGGTAAGTAAAGTGAATTTAGATTATAAAGTGTTCTGATACTCTTCTTTTGTTTTGCAGGATGAACGTTGAAGCCAAGGCATGAGGACTTGATGAAGCTAGACAACGTTGCAACTTTGGAAACGAAAGTGAAGATTTGTCTAAGGCACTAAGAACGTGATGCAAAAGAGGCAAATGCGCCCAAGGCAATGGGCTAAAGAAATATGAAAGTTGCAAGGAAGAAGTGCGTCCTGGAGTCAAAGCAACAGGAGGGCCGAACAGGAGGAATTCTTTGCTCATCACTTTCATATCAACCACGTACTCGCCTCTCCTCCTAACGCAACAAAATTGGCAGACAGACAGTGGGAACGCGTTTCTGGACGAGAATCTTCTAGAGGAAGAAAGTGGGCATTAATTGCAGATAATGGTTCCTGCAGAGGAGTGGAGAATATTCTGTGCATTCATTGCCCCACTCCTCTTTGTGGCGGTTTTTAGGGCAAGAACCCTAATTAGGGCATATGTGGCTCGATCTGAGCCCTTTATTGTAATTCAATCTAAGTCGTCCGTTGGACTGGGCCAACTATAAAAGGGGCATCCCCCCTCATTTGTAACGAAGTAGATATTAAATTGAGAGTAGAGAGAATAGAAGTTAGAATAGATAGAGTTAGCTTAGAAGATAGCTTAGTTTGAAAAGGAAGGAAAACTTTCCCTTTGAAAGTTTTGTAAGAGGTTGTTGTGGAAAACTCTCATAATACAAAGGTTTATCATTGCATGGTGGTTCTATCTTTTGTTATGAATAGCTAGCAAGGCCTTTTCGTCTTTCCAATTCAGATTGATAGAGTAGAATAGACTTTATTTTATGCAAGTAGTTGTTAATTGTGGAGTGTGGCGTCGTGGTTTGAGCATATCTTCTTTCATCCATACCACTAGCGGGCTTGCTGATGGTAAGTTCGCCTTGTGTGGTCAACTGGAATATCAGTACCTAACTTCGGTTGTGATTCGTGTGTTCATTTGCATCGTTGTGACGGAGTGCACATGTTGAATCACAATTTGAACATCTTATTCATCCTTTGAAGATTGCATCAGCTTTGTCAGAGTTGTCCGAAGGGAGACGAAGCGAAGTCTGGTTTGGAGATTGTTTAAGCCAATCCTTGTCCTCCACCCTTTAGGAATAGATGGTAGCATCTCTAATCCTTATATCCTTTTACATTCAGCATTATCCGGTTAGTTTAAGAACCTGAGCTTCATCGACAAATTTCCCGAAATTTGAAAATCCTTTCTTCTGAATGAGCAACTCACGTAAGTCCCCTTGAAATAACCAGCAAAACACATCAACCAACTGAGTCTATTCGCGATAAAAGGAACCTTGGAGTTGAACGCATGAACTTTCACGCAATCTTAGCATGCTGAATATTTTGATCAAGAGGGAATAGAGTGACCGTTGGACATTTTATTCTGTGTTGGTGTTGTCATAAAAAACACGTCAACAGGTCTATGGTTGAGAATGAAATGGATGTGAAAATCAAGTGCTTGAGGTTTGATAGAGGTGGTGAGTTTACCTCAAATGAGTTTAACAGCTTTTGTGAAGATCATGGAATCAAGCGACATTTGTCAGCCCCTATAACTCCTCAGTAGAATGGAGTTGTGGAGAGGAAGAATAGAATAGTTCAAGAAGAAGCAAGTCTACCAGATGTCTATTGTGTTGACCTTGATTTTTGACATGCAAAAATTAGAGATAACCCATCAAAATTTTGACATTTTCAGGCCTCAAGGCACGTATTACGTATTACGAGGTACAAAGGTTGGGCATTTCAAGTTTTGGGTCCATAGTCCTATTGGCCAACATTTTTCATTCACTCTCGTCCATTTTTGTGAAATTCTGAGTCATTTTTGGTGTGTTTTTGGTCAATTTCGAGTTTTGGACACCTCACTGCAAGTTTGGGGGTTTCAAGTTCTAAAATGCAAGTGATACTTGAACTTGCAATCAAGTCCTCAAGACCCGATTTTTCTTTTTGGCCTTTTAGAGTCACTTTTGATGTTTTATCATTAACTTGCAATGGGGGTCTTAAGACCCGAATTGCAAGTGAAGGCGCTTTTTTCACTTTATGAAATACTTGTAACTTGTAATGGGGGTCTTGAGACCCGAAATGCAAGTGAAGGCACTTTTTAGTCATTTTATAAAACTCATGTAACTTGCAATGAGGGTCTTAAAGCCTGATTTGCAAGTTAGAAGCTTTAAAGGTTACTTTTTATATGTCACTTGTAATGGGGGTCTTAAAGCCCGAATTGCAAGTTGAAAGGAAAAGTACAAGTTCATTACTTGTAATCGCGCCTACGGGACCCGCTTGCAATCACGCGTACAAAGGGCTCTCCCAAAAACGACTTGCATATGGTCATTTAAAGCCCAACCCACTTGAGTTTGTGATTTCATGTTACTTGTAATGGCATTCAAAAGACCCGATTTGAACTTGTGAGTGCGAGTTTTTCTTTTCAACATGCATTTTTGCTCTTCCAAAACCCCATTTTTCTCATTGTCTTGTGTCTTTGAAATATACTCTCTCAATTTTTTCTTGATTTTCAATGACAATTACAAAGTAACCAAGCACCCGTTAAGGTTAGCATAACCCAAAACGTTGCATGAAAGAACTCTAACCAAGAATGCACCCTAAAACCACTTAAGGAGGAGGGGTGGGCATATGGTCAGAGGATCCCTAGGATCTACTGAATCAAATATTACAATGATTACACTGAAAGAGAGAAATTAAACTCGACACCAAGAATGTGCACTTAAGATCCTTTGACAGGCGAGGTGCTAACATATGGTGGAGTACAAATGCTGAAATTGAAATGAAATAGGCAGATAACCAGCCATGAGAAACTTTCCACACTACCACCAAACAGTGGGGGGAAAAAGATTACAATTCAAAACTAATTCATCCGCTGCGGCGGGCATCCACTCACAGTGGGAATTCTCCACTTGACAGTGGGTGAGAAAGAGAGATACAAATGTTTATTCTCCACACTAGCGGTAAACCAGCAAGGGGTTAAAGTGTTTGCATTAGGAAATCACAAGTAAATGCAGTAAGAACAATGACTGGATTAGTACTACTAAATCTCAGCCTTACAATGAAATAAATCTACATTTTCCATGTGTTACAATAATATAATCAATGCAAACTTCTGAAGAATGTTTATTACAATATATAATCTTCTCAATCGCCAAGATATAAGCCAAAATCTGAATGTTTAACAATCTGATATGCATAAACAGCAGACTGAAAATGTCAATCGGCAAACATGTAAATCAAATGAAATGCTCATAACTCTTCAAATATACCTCCGAATGATGTAAAATAAACTGCAGAAGTATTCTAAGAGGTAGGTGCCCAATCTCCAACCCACAAACTGCATTAAAGCTTAGAGAATGATTAGGCACGAATCCCAAGGTAGTCCCAACATGGTACGACCTTTTTGAGGGGCAATTTTCTACTTAAAAATCAGAAACAACAAACTAAAATCTGCAAACTTCAAGATGGGGTCGCCTCAAGCATAGAATCATGATGAACAAATACCCATAATCAAATTAGCATTACCCTTAAAGCTGTTAATGATTTTCACCTACAGCCATGACTGAACCAGCAACAATAAAATCTAGAAATAACATCCGAATCTTCAACATTGAGGCTCAATGTGCACTTCTGAATGAAGCACACTCTCAATCCATCATCTAGGGAACCATAGTTTCAGGCCCGAAGAGAGGAAAAGAATTGCTAAGCTTTCCCTTAGCCGGATTCTGGATTTCAAACCAGCAACATAACTTTGCTTTCCAAAACATAACATAATCAGCTCTTCACAATGCAGCAATATATAAGTTTCAATGGGCACATGAAACACTTTGAATTCCAAGAAGTTGAATCACTTCAACTTCCCAAGGGACGCCACCTTCAACCATTCACTTTATTGTGAAATAATAAAACATTATTTCCCTTCCCTTTAGGCGTCCATTTCTAATTGCAACAATAAAGCATTTAATAAATCATTAAATGCTCAACATGACCCCTTAATGTCCCCTCTTTAAAACAACATTAAGTTATCACTCCTAGGCATGGGGGAACAACTTTAAAACATGAAATTAACTAAGTATAACACTTAGTCCAAGGAGATAACCAAAACCAATGCCAATACTGAAACTGAAGGATTACCACAAATAGCATGATGACTTGAGCTGAACTGCTGATAATGATACTGCCAAAATTAGTCTTACTAAAAATAGCCACTGCTAAAAATAGTAAATTCAGTTCAACTCAACAGAAAGCCAAACTGATCGGCCACACTGAACTGCAAAAGATTGAGTTGTTGCTAGAGTGATACTGCTATAAATATACTTACCAAAAATAGCATATTGCTATAAATAGTAAGTTTTCCAAAACCACATCTATATGCCAATTGAGCAGTATCATGACTTACTATAAATAGTAAGTGTTCCCAATCTGCTTAGCCTATGAGTTTCTGGAAATAGGCTAAATCCAATTGTAAAGCGTAGGGCTAAATCGGGGACATTACAGTCTTTACTTGCAGTGTCTCTCTCAAAACCCGATTGCAAGTCACATGATCTCTTTGTATGTTTTGAAATCATTTGCAATGTTGGTTTCCAGACCTGAAATTGTTTTTATCAACAACTTGTAATTTGTTTTATCAACTTATAAACTTGTGAGCATAAGGCAGAGTATGATGATAAGAGAAAAGGCATAGGATGGCAAATTCAAGTGAAGATATGGAATTGACAATGTAATGAAGGTCAAAGTTATGTTGTGTTACTACATATAATACAAAGAAAGAACAACAACAAGCTGAAGCACAGTTATGCCAAGGGGAAGTGCTGATATTTCCAAGACAACTTCAAAATGGATATTCGTCACCAAAATATCTTCTTACCTACTGAAATTAGGAACATGAAAAGGCAGTCCTATACAGGTCTATTGAGATAGGATAGTGAATCAAGATATCTTAGAATTATTAAGAGGAAAAGACAGTTGATTAAAAAGCAGTTTGTAATGTATTTCTGAGCATGAGGACTTCATTGATAGAGGATGACAACAAACTATGATGTTCTATGTCAAGGGGCAGTTATATCAAGTTGCAGTACGGATTTATGAAGATGAAGACAGTTCTAGTGATGTCTACAGAGCTAGGAAAGTGACAAAGTCATACAAGAAAGTGAATAAGTGACAAGAATGTTTTCCAAACAACAGCATGAAGACCAAATCAAGGATGATGTAGTTCAAGTCGTGTCTTCGGACACTTAAAATAGTTTCAATTGTGTACTTGTATTTTAGTTTTGACAAATTACATGTAAAATGGAAAAATGTAATTGCAAGTAATCATATCACTTGCAAAGTTGTAACTTGTAATTACATGTAATTACATTACAAGTCAAATTACAATAGGACTTGTAATGTTGAATAAGTCAACTGTAGTTAGTTAGTGGTTGAGAGAATTTCTCAAGTTTGTTGGGATCCTCCCACCTTTTTCTGAAGGCCTCTTTCCTATAAATACTTGAGGGAGTCTATTGTAAAATTGATCTTTTGGGCAATGCAACAAAACTCTGCTAGTTTGTATGTGCACTCTAAGACTTTGAGCTTAGATGTAAATCAGATTACAGCCAATTAAAAGAGGCAAATTGCTTTCAAACTTTGTGTTGATTCAAGGTGTTATGTGATGACATTTTATGCATATTGATTGTGAGTTTTGTGTTGTTATACAAGAGGGATTCAAGCTCAATTTTGCAGACTTTGAGTTGCTCATTGCGTTTGGAGTTTTAGATTGGTTTTCAGATTTGATACCACAAACTTTGAGTTGTTTGTCACATTTGAAGCTATTGTAGAATGCTCAAGCAAAGGGGGTAACTTGCAGACTTTGTCCTGCTTTTATTTTCTATGTTTGTGCATAAAAAGTGCATCATGTAGTTAAACTTTGAGCCACTACATATTGTACTTGGTTACCAGAAAATCATCTAAAAAGGTAGATAGGATTTCTAATTCTCAAGATTTTGTGCTTGGAGATTGTTTTCCCGTCTCAAAAGAGCAACAGAGGACTTTGTGCCTTTATGGAAACTTTGCTTCTTTATTTACTTCATCAATCATTTATGCTTTCAGCTGTGATTCTTTCCTGAAATAAGAGAAAAGAATAAATGTCTTTTCTGAAAAAAAGAGAACAAGACAGAGTTTCACCCAAATTTAGAATAGATTTATACCTAGAGTTAAGTTTTGAATTGTTAAAATAGAAAGCAAAGGGGCAGCCTTCCCTTAATTAGGAGAGTTTTATCTCACGTACTGTGGCTGAAACCACAATTTTGTATGCTTTCCCAAGTATACAAAATTTTCAACCAACATATTGGAGAGAAGCAATTGATACTATAGTCTACATTCTTAACAGAGGTCAAGCAAGAGTGAACAGTTCAAAGACTCCCTATGAGTTATGGTATGGTAAACCGCCTATTGTGAAATATTTTAGAGTGTTTGGAAGTAAATGCTATATCAGAAGAGATGAAGAAAACTTAGTAAAGTTTGATGCAAGATCTAATAAAGTAATCCTCCTTGGATACTTTACAAGAAGCAAAGATTACCGATACTATAATAAAAGGTTGAGGAAGATTGTTGAAAGTGCAAGTGTCAAAGTTGATGAAGAACCACATCAGAGTTTTGTATTGATAGAAGGATATGAATCTGATGAATCCCCTTGCAGTGAAGAAGAAAAAGAAAAGAAAAAAAGATGACAATTGAAGAGGAAAAAACTCCAAAAGAGATCCCTAAGATTCCTAAGTATGTGCAGAAGAATCATTTTGAAGATCAGATCATTGGAGATAAGAGCAAAGATGTGTTGACAAGAAAAAAAGATTCTATGATAGAGAAACAGGTAAACTTTTGTTTACTTTCAGAGGTGGAACCTAAAACAGTGACTGAGGCATGCAAAGATGAGAATTGGATCAAGGCTATGAAAGAAGAGTTGGAACATCTGACTTGGGAATTGGTCCCAAGACCAACAAATAAGAATGTGATAGAAACTAAATAGATTTTCAAGAACAAAATGAATGAGAAAAAATGATGAATCTCCTAAGGCTGATCAGAGCAAGTATAGATCAATGATTGTGGACTACTATATCTAATGGCTACTAGACTGGATATCATGCATATAGTATGTCTTGTCGCAAGATTTCAATAAGATCCCAGAGAATCACATGTTGCAGCAGTAAAGAGGATATTTAGATACTTGAAGGGCACTCCGGAGTTTGGTTTATGGTATCCTAGGGATACTAATTTCTCTTTGAGTGCATATATAGATGCAGATTGGGCAAGATGTACAGATGAAAAAAGAAGTACAAGTGGAGGTGCTTTCTTTCTTGGAAGCAGGTTCGTTTCATAGTTGAGTAAGAAGCAGGATTCAATATCATTATCTACTGCAGAGGCAAAGTATATTGCAGCAGCATCATGTTGTACATAGGTGTTATGGATGAAGCAAACATTGAAGGATATCAAAGTATCATATGATGAACCTATTTCTATCTTATGTGATAATGCAAGTGCTATCAATATTTCAAAGAACCCAGTAATGCATTCAAGAACACAACTTATCTCTATCTAGTATCACTTTCTAAGAGAGAAAGTTGTAGAGAATGAGGTGAAGTTGGAGTATGTGCCTACAAAGGATCAAGTTGCAAGTATTTTTACAAAGGCTCTTCCTAAAGATGCATTTGAGTATCCTCGGCAGAAGTTAGGGGTTATTGCCCCTCCTTTCAATTAGATGCATAAGTTGGTGCATCTATCCAAGTGAGCATTCAAGATACATTCTTGGTCCTGGACTGATGTTGAAGGCTACCTCTCAAGGGGAGTAAGTAGTGATGTTTTTGTTGGTGTTGTCAGGTGGAGCATATCTTGTGCCCCTAAGGGGAAGAGATCTGAAAAGTAAGTGAAGAATGAGTAGTGCAGTGTGTGCAGTATTAAGAAAGAATAGTGGAGAGAGAGCAGTTGCTTGTTGGTGTTGCCTAAAGAGAAGTATGCAAGTGGTGTCAAAATGATGTATGCAGATGTCAAAGGGGGAGAGCAGAAAAGAAAAATTCTATGCAGGCGATGTGTCAAAGGTGAGTTTGTTGGCCTTTGTCATTGATGTCAAAGGGGGAGAGAGTGAAGTCTGAAAAATACAAGGAAAGAATTGATGTCAAAGGGGGAGAGTATGATCTGAAAAACACAAGGGGAGAGTAACAGTTGAAGAACTCAGATAGGGGGAGAGATTGTAGAGAAAATGGTGGCTAAAGAACAGAGGTAAAGAAAGAGAGTGAAGTATACTCCAGTAAGGGGGAGTGTTGTTTAATGCAGAGTTATTTTTGGTGTTGATGATTTTTTAGAGCTGGTGTTGCCATCAATGACAAAGGGGGAGATTGTTGCAAGTATGCTACTCGTGTTTACATTGATGTCAATAGTATGGAAATTGTTGTTGTCAATGTTGATGCTAGTATGGATGTGTTGTGGTTTGATAAGAAGGTGTTGTGGTGTTGTCATCAGTGTTGTCATTGATGTCTTGTATGGTTGTGATGGATAAGTGTTGCAGTTGTAGTAAGTTCACTTGGTTTCGAAGTGCTTTTGAGAAAATTTGAATAAAAGTGTGTGCAATGTGACAAAGGTGTGTTTAGCGTTGTGCTCCACATTTCTTCATGGTTGAAGATATGCTTGTGCAGTTTGGATACGTTGATCAGGGGTGTTTAGAGGTTCTATATCCAGAGTTTTAGTTTCTTGATCGTTTTGCAGTGAAAGTTGTGTTTGACAGTTTGTCTGCCTGTGTAAAAGGTTGTCTGGGAGAAATGGAATTGCTCCGCATTTCTCCCCAGTGAGGTTTCTTGTCTTGCGGATTTGAGAACATTCTTATATTGTCTGTGTTTATCTTCCCTTGGAGTTTTTGGTGTTGATTTGCTCCACAAGTTCAATTCTTGTGTTGGAGTTCAGTGGTAGTGCATCTTGGTGCGCAAGATGAAAGTAATCTTTGTTTTAGGTGGTTGCAACAATGGTATTGGATATTCTGATGATGTTGGAATATTCCTGGATGTTGTATGGATGTTGTGAAGTGTTGTTGTGTGGTCCACATGTTATTCCTGGACTTGGAGAGGCATGTATGTGGCCGCTTGTAGTGTTAGTTCAGGTTTGGCTGACCTAGCGTGCTAACGCTATTTGCGGAGGTACCTCGTGGATTGTGGATGTGTTGAGTAATGTGGTGATGTATATTTGGGTCCTAGTTCACACTTGGTGTGGTCTTCCTTCACTTCTTTCCATCGCGGAAGTGTTTGTTGCCGATCTATTTTGGTGTTGCACGTTTGAGGTGCATATGTTTCATTGAGACCAACCTAATTGAGATTGTTTAGGTCATGGATGGTATAAATGCAAGGTGAATTGTTGGAGATGAGTGTGGATCTTTGTGGCAAGTGTGAGATGTGAATTTGATCAAGTGTGATGATCTGAGTGTGAGCTTTAATGCCTATGACTCCAGATGTAGTGAGCAAAAGGTGTCTACATTTTTAGTGTCTTGAAGTTGTTGGAGGCAGTGAGCCGATGGTTGGGGATGGCATAGAGTTGTAGTGGTGGGTTTCTCCTATTGCTCTGAGATAGTGAATCTCTTTGTAACAGTTTCTCCAATTCTTCTTTCTTCTTGGCAGTGAGACTTTCTTATTTTTCTACGCAGTGAGCCTAATTGTATTCGGTGTTGTTATTCAAATATATGTGAGCTAATCCTCACCGTGGTTTTTCCCTTCTTGGGTTTTCAACATAAATCTAGTGTTCTTATGTGTTTGAATGTGTTTGCATTACTGTTTCATATGTTTACATTTTGCTAATGCATGATAAGAGTTTAAAGCCTAACAATGGTTTGAAAGCTAATGAAGGATTGAATGTTTTAATGTAGAACTGATTCACCCCTCCCCCCCTCTCAATTGTCCTGTGCATCTAACAATTTAATGTAGACTATAGGGGACTGTCATTTATGTTGTCTTCAAAGAAAGGATGTTGATGTCAATGTTACTTCTTTTGATTGAAATCAAATATGGAATAATAGGATCTAGTAGGCTGCCCTTCATAATAAGATTCTTACAATTGATAATCTCAATAAGCGGGGTTTTCAGTTGGTGAATATGTGCAGTTCATGATGTCCTGATGAAAAAAATGTGGATCATTTGTTCTTTCATTGTGACTTTGCTAGAGGAGTTTGGGAGGATGTAATGTCCCCAGTTTTAGCACTGCACTCTCCAGTGAATGATAGCTTATCCTCGAATGCTCGTAGGCTAGTCAGTGGCAGAATTTGGGTTTCCAGCTGCTTAGAGGTTTCTTTTGAGGATTCAGGGGTTTGCATGTTGGAGTTTTGTAGTTTGGTTGCGAGATTCTTTTTGCGTTTTCAGAGAGCTTCGCAGTGGTATGACATGCAACTGAATCAGAGAATTTTTTTGGACTTACTATTTTTAGTAAGTCACAACAGCTGCGTGTTGGAGTTTTACAGTTCGGATTTTGGATTCCTTCTGGGTTTTCAGAGAGCTTCTCGATGGTGTGGCATGCAACTAAATCAGAGAATTTTTTCGAACTTACTATTTTTAGTAAGTACGACGGTTGCTCGGATTGTGGTTAAAATGAGTTTGGAACAACTTACTATTTTTAGTAGTATGTTATTTTTAGTAAGTTATATTTTTAGCAGGGTTTTTGCAGTTCAATTCAGTGGCTATATCTGGCAGGTCAATTTGAGCAGTTTGGTCTCCAACACCTCTAGTGCTAATTTTGGCAGTGTTTCAGGAACTTGGTATTATGACTATTTCGAGCAGGGCAGTATATTCAATTGGTCTCCAACATTTGAGGTGATTATTTTGGCAAGTTTGATATTTGATGAAAATATTATTTTAAGTGAAATAATTTTACTAAGGTTGGGTGGACGCCTAAATGAAGAGATAAGTTGGTTTATTAAAAAGAGCAATTTTTATAAGGTTTCTCACTTAAGTATTTTGAACGCCATAATTGGAGAAATATTTAAAAAGCATTTCACTTTATTATTTGGGACGCCTAACATTCCTTTTATTGGCATTTTAAATAAAGTTTTATCCTTCTTATGTTTGGATGCCAAGTTATGAAGGAGGATGATGTTTGAAATGAAATGCAAATGTCAAAGTGAATTTGAATGTGAATCTCATGGGGGCGATCTAATTGGAGGGAAAAGAAATTTGAATTCAAGGTTGGAGAAAGTTATAAATAAGAGGCTTTTCTCTCTCTTTGGGGATCTGATGTTTACTGTATTGTTATGCTGCCGAAATGGTTAGTGAGTTGCTTCGAGGAATGCATACCTCCTAGTTTTGGCTTGACTTCTTGCTTGAAAGATAGCAACTAGTTGAGATTTGGCTATTCTTAATCCTTGAGAGCAGATTGAGCACATTGTAGTTGAGTTTCTTGAGTTTTTATCAGTTTTTGGAATTGTTGGTTTAGTATAGCTGATTGTCGTTTTTGCTCATAAGTCTTAGGATGAATTTTATTTGGTTATGGGTATTTGACAAATGAGTTTTGCAGACCTGGGCGCCCCTCTTTGTTGATTTTCAGATTTTATTATCAAGTGTGAATTTTAAGGAAGAAATTGCCCTTCTTGGGGGTTGTGCAATGCTGGAGGTGCTTTGGAATGTGTGCAAAAATAAATCATGAGTTTTTGTTGCAGTTTGTTGCTTGGGGTTTGGGCGTCTACTTGCTAGAGAGCATTTGGTTTTTGTTTGGTGTCATTTGAGTTAGTTTTGAGCAAGTTCTTTGCATTTTAGTGGATTGTTGAGTTGCTGGTCTGTCAGAAATCAGATTGTAGATGTTGTCCTTGGAGTTGGGATTTTAGTGTGGATGAGTCATTTGAGGATAGGAAAGACATATTCTATGATTGCAGCATTGAGTTCTTGAAAAACTTTGTTATTGGTAGGAGTTCTATCATTTTGTAAAGTTGAACAATAGTACTGTCAGCTATCTCATTATCTTGCTTCTTACACTACTTTCCCACGCTTGTGGAAGAGACTGGTCATGCTCATTCTATATTGTATTGCATTTGCATATTGTTGATTGGCTAAGCCGCCAACACACTCCCGCTGAATAAGTGGTCGAGTTGCATATTTACTTTCAACATTGTACTTCTCTTTCCAATCCTCCCTCTGAATAAGTGGTTGAGTTGATTGCTACTTTTAGCAATGTAATTTCTATCTCTAGTCCTCCCGCTGAATAAGTGGTTGAGTTGATTGTTATCTTCTTTCATTGTACTTTTCCAGCAGTTTCAAATTTGTGCTAATGATCCCCTTTCAAGTATGCTCTCACCTTGCCCATACTGGGATCTGGGTTGATCAGAAGATAAAGGGTTTCCTTCAGTTGGTTTGTGATTTCACTAACGTTAACGGGTGAAATTAATGTGTTAAAATTTGAAAAAATTGGCTAGCACATTTCAAAGGTCTTGATTAATTTTAAGGTTAATTGGAATTTTCCTTTAACTCTCAAATATTTTGCTACTAGATGGAACCAAAGCTCTCCTTTTTCCCACCTTGTCATAAAGGAAAATTTGGAAACAAGCCCCTCTCTTTGTGGCTTGGAGTCTCTGGAAATAGAGAAATAATAGGATCTTCTGAGACAAAATAAATAAATAGTAGAGAGGCGTTTACTAGCGTGTGAAATGTTCTTCAAGAGAATATAAAGGTTTTGAAGTTTGGAAATGCTAAAAGAATTCCTTCATATATGGAACTAAAAGTTAAGAAAAATTGGGGGCTTAATCAAGACCTCACTAAGTTCAATTGGGCTAAGGTAATTATGAGAATAATGTGAAATGGCAGTTCCTATGAAAGGATGGGTTAAACTCAATTTTGATGGTTGTTTTAAGGAAAACCCTAGAGATGTTGTTGTTGGAGGTGTCATAAGGGCTGATAAAGGCTACTTAATTGAGGGGTATGCAAAAAACATAGGATGGAAATCAAACAATGAAGTTGAGGCAACAAGGGTGTGGTGGGGGCTCAAAAGAATATAACTGTTGGGTTTTCAAAAGGTGGAGATCGAAGGAGATTCCAAAATAATTATTGAATTATTGCTAAATAATAATCCTCCACCTTGGAAGATTAGGAACATGATAAAGAATGTAGATCTTTAATATATAGTTTTGGTTGGCCGAAGGTAAGACACATTTACAGAAAGGGAAATGGGGCTACAGATGTTTCTAATTTAGGTTTGAATTTCATGGACTGGAATTATTGAAAGTTTGATTTAAATTTCCTGCTCAAAGTTATGGAAATTCTTTCTAAGGACAAACAAATAATTTTTCCTAAATGACTATACAAAGGAAGGGTATTTATTTGCCTTTAATTTTAATCATATTAAAGTATCCTATTTTTAGCAAAAAGATTTGTGTCATAGGCAAGCTAAAAGGTGGCAATCTTATTATTTGTGGAGATGGTGATACTATTATTATTGGAGGGGATGGTGATACGTTTTCCCCCTTTGTTGATCAAGAAATAAGTGAGCGAATTATGATTGTTTGTTCTTGTGAGTGGGATTTATTTGGCATGAGTGAGAAGGATATTTCCACTCATGGGGGAACTAAAGGAAATATTTGGGATGGTGTTGTGGAATTTAAAACTAATTGGAGGAATGATGGCCTTGTCATTGGGGGATGAGCTATTGTCTTGATGTCCCTCATGTGAGGAAAACAAAAAAAGGAAGAAAGGTTAATTGCAAGGAAAGGTGGCAAGTGGTTTTAAGATTTTACATTGGCAGAAATAGCATTTTTAGTTGTCATTTCGTGAGTTTCTCTGGTGTCTATCTCTGCAAGCTTGTGAGAATGGGTGGTCCGAGACTTAGAACAGAGTCGATTTCCTCTGAAGTGCTAAGGTAGAATGTTGACCTTTGGGAGTTTTTTGAAAAAGATGGCCGCACTCTGTTTTTCATGGCTATGAAAGGGTATAATGACAAACTTACTTCGATATTTGTCAATTCTTGGACGAATGGGGAGGTTGTTGTTGGTGGTGTCTACTTCAAAGTGATTGAGGAGCTGATAATGGGGGCCACGAGATTAAAATGTAAAGGGCTCAAGGTGCAGAAGCGCATCAAAGGAAATTACCAAAATTTCGTTGATGCATTCCTCAAAGAAGGTGAAAGAGTCCAGGAATATCAAAATGGGTGCAGTAGGGAGAACCTACCAACGCCATGGGCTATGGTAATTTTGCATGTTATGAATTATTTTACACTTGAAGGTAGATTTAAAACTGTGCATGGTGACCAATTTCCCATTTTGGACCATTTGAGAATGGGAACACTATAAATTTACCTTTTTATTTACTTTCTTTGATAGAAAAGTGCATTATTGAGGGTGCATATCTGCCCTTACATAAGGGGTTAATCATGGCCTTATACAATTTTAGCTAAATAAAAATGTTAAGGAATGAGTCCTCTAAAAATAGCCAGAATTCTACCAAATTTTTGAAGGGAAGTATAGCAGCCCCTCTACCCCTAACCCTAAGAACCCTAGTGAGGGAAAGAAAGTGAACAAAAATATGGGTTTAGTGGACGTGCAATCAACTATGGACATTACTCCCTCCTCTAGTAGAAAACGAAAAAGGCTCGATTGCCTTAGAGGAGGAGGATGGATTACTAAAGAATGTTATTGTGAGTCATCAAAATAAGGCCGTTAAAAACCCTAAAGATGTGAAAGTTATTGGTAACCTCGAAGAGCTAGGAAGAGGGATATAGAAATTTTTGATGGGGACAACAAGGGTTCTAAGGATGATGGTTCTGAATAGAAAAGGAATCAACAATCGGGTGAAAGGAGATCTTCTAGGCTTGCAAATGCATATGTTGCTGAAAATTTAACTGATAGAAAGGGAAAGAAGTTAAATTTTGATTAAGATAAAGAGTTTAATTTGGAGGATGAAGATGTTTTTGGGGATTTTTTCCTTCAGCAGGATGAGGAGGAAGAGGAGCAAAATAATAGTAGTGAAGAGTACGAAGAGAAGGGGGAGGATCAAGAAGAAGATGACGGTTAGATTGATGTGGATAAGCAGAAAGGGCAGGAAGTAGATGATGAGCAGGAAGCAGAGGATGGAGAAAAAGAGGAGGAAGAGGAGAAGGAGCAGATGGATGGGGGGAAGACAATATGGAGTCATCACCCTATAATGGGATGGACGATAATGACTCAAAAAAATAAAGAAGATGAAATAAATTCAAAAGAGATTGAAGAGACTCAAAGGAAAAACCAAACTATTGATGACTTAATTGATTCCCTAAAGGCTGAATTTTCTCTCCTAAAAAACAAAATGGAAGGGATTGAAAGGAAAATGCAATATAAGAAACATTGTAGAAACTGCAAAAGTAAATGGACAAATACTTTACCTCTCATTAGCAATCTGTAAAGGCTGAATTTTCTCTCCTAAAAAACAAAATGGAAGGGATTGAAAGGAAAATGCAATATAAGAAACATTGTAGAAACTGCAAAAGTAAATGGACAAATACTTTACCTCTCATTAGCAATCTGTAAGATAGAATTAAAAACATTGAAACTGCAATTGCCAAAATTGTGCACATTATTGATGGGATTATGAAGAAAGTTGTGATGGATACGGTTTTTGGGCAGTCAAAGATTAAGAAGCAAAGGAAGAAGCAAGGCATAGAAAAGGATAAGAAAGTTTCTAACAAAGAGAAGAAGACTAAGAACTCGAAGAAGAAGACTACCTGGGAGGAGTCTTTGGGCTCTCTGTCCAAAGACTGGAACTATATTTGCTAAGTAGTTTTTTCTTGTTGCTCTGTTGTTTTGTTATTTTTAGTTTGTTTTAGTACTGGCCAAGGTGCCAGTTTTGTTGTTTCTTTGTTTGTTCTATTAAACTCTATGTTTTAATGTTTGAGATACTCTTGTATTGAGTTCAGGGCCCTTACCCTGCTTAACTAACAAAAAATAGTAACCTCTGGAAAGATTCATCAAGTTCAAAGTGTACAGTTTTTATAGTAAAAATTGATCTCTCCCAACTTGCCTCCTCTATTTGCTTACCAAATCACTCAATAAACAACTCAATTTATCTATTTCTTAATTTTCTTGGTGACATAGTATAATGACACATTTAGGTGTCAACAACTCAATTTTGTTCCACAACTGAATATAGACATATCACAAATGGTTGAAAGTTCTGGATATCTGCTTTTAAAAATGTAAGTTACAAACTATTTTGATGTCTAATGTGAACAATATGAAATTTGTTAACCATATTAGGCCTTTTGATCTTCCTAAATTCTCATTAATGAATTTGGGGGATATCTTTATCATTCACAAGGTTGTTGTACATTGCATTCTTGTTTATTTCAAACATGTAAAGGCTTTCGTACCTTCATTTGTATTTGATATTTTATTTCATGCACAAGAACCGGTTATGTAACAATACCCTTCACAAAAACCTTCTAGCTTTCCATATTACCAAAATTTGCTTGAAGAATGCTTACATCTACTATCCAAATATCCCTTAAGGTTCAGAAGTTAGACCTGAATTGTCAGAAATAAATGAGGATAAAACATAGTTGAATCCATGTATACTATTTAATATATTCACTTGTGAAAATATCAAAAGATTTAATTTTTAACTCTTACATCCTCAAAAGATAATGATCTTCTCACATAGCATGGAGTCAGAAACATATATACTATACCTCAGTTTGTGGCAGATTATCATGAAAAGGATTACATTATAATGACTAAAAATGTGCTTTGAAACTGTACTTATCCACAATCTGGGCATCTAACATATTTGTAGACCAAGGTGTAAAGCTTGCTATCACTGAATTACTAGAGACACTTGAGGCCTCAAATCACTAGCTTTTCAAAGGTTTTGGGGGTCCTCCAGTGAGTTAAAATGGTGTCTCATGCCATTTTAAAACTGAGGCTTATACTAGCACACAACCATATAAGTCTGAGCCTCATACTTCCATTGATAGCTGACACTTGCTATGCTTTTTTCTCTCGTGGCAATGGAATTTAATTTTCCCTTTGGCTCTTTCCATGGACCTTGTAAAACTCTCTATTGGGAGTGTCAACCAGTGGATGGGTTGGCTGATCTATCTCCAACTGTTATATTTTCCCATTAGTAAAATCTACGCAGATTCTCACTAATCCCTTGCCCATTTTTCCATTATTCAACTATGTTCAATTGCTTTGCTAGGGGAGAAGACTTATTTTCATGTCTTTTTAAGAAAAGAAAACTACACTAAAGTACTTTTTGGCAGCGGAGACAAACATATTTTAATATTAGTGATTTTCAGTAAGAAAGGTCTATTATGATTTACCAACAGAAAGTGTGGAATATTTTAGCCAAATTGCTATTTAGGTTCATCTTGAGCATTCAGAATTAAAATCTGAAATTTGATATGGTTGAATGGGAAGAGGACCTAAGCAATAGAAAGTCTAATGGTAGAGCCACTATTCTTGAATCATCAAGATTAGAGACGACCACAAACAAATGGAACTATAATATTGGGATTTGGGTTGTATGTCTATCATTCAGGTGAAAGAGGAAAGGCAGTAATTGTCCAAAGTAAAGGTAAAATGAAAATTCACAAGATTTAAAAATGGACAGAAAAAGATGTATCTACATCTCTAAAAACGTTACGGGTAGAATGAGATCTATACATACAAAATGTAGAAAACTAAAGTGAAGAGATCAATAAATATAAGGTATTAGAGGTTACTTATAGTGCATGGAATCGATTCAGTAAAGCTTGTTATTTCTATGTCAACTTTCATCTCTGACCATTTTCTATAGATGACAACTTATAAATTTAAGATCCTTTTAAATGAAAGCATACATACCTTGGCCCTTGCTTCTGAAAGTTGACCATGCACTATTGAGACATTGACAGCTCCTTTCTCCAACAGATTGCCATCTTCAATTACCCGTGTAATACCATAACTGCATCACCCGTCCATTTAGTCAAGTAATATCAATATATGGTTCTCCATGTTCTAAAGAACAGTAAACTTTGCATCCTAATGGTGAGAGAGAACATATATAGTATGACAAAATAATTCACATCATAAGGGGCATACAACACACTTCATTTGGATTCAAAAAACCAACCTCAGAAATGATACATGAAAAAAAATATGTCAGAAGCATGGATATGTTTTTTCAAGCTTGTGAAAATTATGAACCAGTTGGCAACAAAATATTTCTAAAACCTATAAAGATACTTGCCTCCCACAAGAAAATGTCCAATTGTATTTGAATTCATGGACAACTTTCCCCTAAAGGAAGGTAGGAAAGTCCGAGTAAGAATGATTCATATGTAAACATCAAAAAATATACATGATTTTCTGGAGCTTTCTTTTTTATGACTTTCTACATTAAAGCAATGTTAATAAAATTTACCAAAATGTTTGAGAGAATAGTCTTTTTTGTTTTTACCTGAATACAAAACAATAAATGGATAAAAAGGTGTGTTATTAGCTTACATTAATTCCCAAATACAAAACAGGAAAACAAAAATTATGTGAAAACAAAATTCACACTAACCATGTTGATAAAAGACCTTGGGAGGAAAAAGGCAATAGTACCTCATCAAATTCAAGCCAGCTAACAAATGCCACTAGAAAACTTACAAATTGGAGAATAAGCAGGAGAGGGCAGAGATGAGGGCTGGATGGGATGTTAACTGGAACATAAAGGTGCTCATAGCCCAATTGAAGATCAGTTCGTACCAACTATGTGAAAAAAATGGACATCATCTAAGGAGGATTCGGAAGAGAGGCTTTGTGTATTTTGTAAAGTAGGGGTAGTGGGAAAAGATCTCAGCTTATAGTGACATATAAGCCAGATATGCTGACACATTAGAGGTTAACATTACATCAGAATTAACTGAAGAGTTGAGAATACAAAAGGCAGGGGAATTCCTCATCAAGATCAATGGCAGAAGAACCACCCTTAAAAAGGAGTCTTGAACTTTCTTTCAACTCTTGTTCACTTCTATTTTTGTACCCGGTGTAGAAGCACCCATACGGGGCTGTGGCTTAACAACCATGGGGTCCCATAGGCTGTTTTTATTCTTGTGGACATAGTTAAAATCTTTTTATTTCCTTACAAAAATTTCAACTCTCATTTACTCCTGTCTGAGTTTCATGTGAAAGGTGCTGCTTGCATTGCTTGTCATATTGTTTGCATAGTATGTTTTCAATGGTTTACTTAAAATTTCTATGACATTAGATTATAAAGCACTGATATAATGGGGGTAGAATATTTTTTTAATTGCTCACCCACATTTATATATAGCTAGTGTTGAAACTTGTCTTTATTTCTCAGAATTTTACCCTAGTAGCCAGTTTATTGTGTAATATAACTAAGGGTTTTTAAGAAATGTTTTGTCCAAGGGGTTGAGATCAAGTGGTAAAAATATTGGATTCTCATTGTGGAGAATCAATTCAAATCCCCAAAGTGAACTCTAAAGTGGAATTCTGAGTGTTTACTCTTGGTCTTCCATTATTTGGCTTTTAGTATGAATTTCTAAGTTGTTATCCAAATGTTAATGCTCTTTAGGAACTAAGTATTGTATTGCTTGTAGGGAGCTAGGTATTAGTATCAAATGGCTCAGATACTAATTTGAACAATATTTGTAGATTATCAGAATATAAAAAATAAATATATTGTACCCATACAAAAACAAAACATATGGTGTAACTTAACAAGTTAAATGTTTGTCTTTTCATTGAGACAAGAATCATGTTGCCAAGTTTTGTCAATGGTTGTCCTTGTCATTTTTGTAGTCTTTCATCCATATTTGTAGGGCTGATAAAAAGACTTTCAAACACATTGGAGAGGCAAGGTACAGAGTTCAAATGAAGAAGAGTTGACAGAAAATTTACTTAGGCATAAAACATTGTGGGGAGATGAAAATAAACACTCAATTTTCAAAGACAGCATGGTGTGCAGTACCATGGGATGGCATGTGCCTTATATCGCAATGGCTGGTTTCTTAGAAAAAAGACTCTGAAGGCGTGAATAGGGTGCCTTCCATTAAATGTGGGAGCAGACTTTTTGGAAAGTAGAAAAATGCAGCAGGTATATTAGGGTGCATGCCAAATAATGGATTGACAATTTTTTGAAAAACAAAGAACTGTGACACTATATTAGAGCACATGCCTATGTAGACAGGATTAGTAAAGGTTTGAGTCTGTTGGGTAATTGTAGGGCATGCACCATACCAAAGGATTAAACAAAAGTGTTAATGATGATCAAAACATACCTTGCAGACCACTAAAGCACACCAGATGATAAGGTAAACACATTTTCAAGTTCAAAATTTGCACCTCAACTTACAGACATGTGCCTAATAATGAAGATGTCAAGGTATTAAACAAGGTTTGCAACACCATAGTGAAGAGTGCACCATGCTATAGTAGGGCCAGGGGTATAAAAACATTTGAAAGTCGTAAAAATGTTGCTACACAGATAGGTGCATGCCTGATGACAGGAGTACATAAACTGTGAAATTCAAAATTGTTACCTAATGTATAGGCATGCATCATTGAGTGGAAAGACAATTTTTTTAAAGCTTCAAAAATCTAGAGTGTGTTTTCTAGCATGCACCAGTTAGAAGGGAAAGAACACGTGCATTCAATCTAATGAGAATGCGCAAACAGAGGAACAATATGAATTTATTTTCAAAACTCACATGTGTCTATTCATAGAGGTGCACTCTTTTGCAAATGGATTTAATTTTTCAGGGAAAAAGCAAGTCTGCTATTTATTGGGGCACCCAGGGAAGAAAAAGCAGAGTTTGTATATATTCCTTTAAGGCTGAAAATATCAGATGTTTTGTGAATTTAAACAAACCTCCATCTTTTTGATCATCCAAGCAGCAGCAGCAGCAGATTTCACTTGGAGATTTCTGTCATATCGGGACTTTCATCATTTAAAGGATCTATATCAGTTTCTAGGGTTTTGTGTCATCATTACAGCAGGCTTTTTATAAAAATCCAGCAATCACTTTTCAAGTTCAGTCACCTGCAGTAGTGATATTTTATATTTATTGATTTTTGACATAATCTTCATCAGAATCATTTAAATATAGCAGTTTCCATTGACATTCATTCAATTCCCACAGCAGTTTTGATTGAGATTTCCAATTAAAATCCTGATTTAGCAAGTCTGTCTCATTTTTCAAATAACCCAGCTTCACTTTCAGTAAGGTTCTATCTTCATCAACAAGGTTTTAACTCAGAAAATTCAGGTTTTCAAACATAAGGCAGAACCCAGAGTTTTTATTTAATAATCATTTCTTATTTTTCAAATCTCTGGCTGATTCATCACATCGACTTGCCTACAATTTTCAGTCATCATCAGCAAAGTTTTCAAGCAGAAATCAGCAGTGTAATGGCCAATTTGCAAGAGGTATTTCTTCAGGATATTTGGCTAATTTTTTAGGGTTTTGACTGGTGCCCTTTGTCATATCAGTTTTGAGAACAATAGTGAGAAGTTGTCATTCTTCATTTTAAGTGTTTCAAGCTCTATTGTCTGGTGTTTGTCGAAAGAAATTGTTATAAAATTTGGTGTTGCAAAGTGTAATGTCCCCTTTCTAGCCAGTGGTTTGGGGATTTGGGTTAGCCTATGACTACGGTTCCCGTTGGCTAGTGAGACATTTAGGGGACCCATTGGGGAGATTCAAGCTCTTCAGTAGCTTGATGTTTCATTCCGGCTTATTCAGCTGAGTGATCTAGCATTTGGTTGGCCATTCGAAGGCATTTTAGGAGTTCACCATTAATATTTGCTATTTATAGTAAGTAATATTAGGCTCAATGACGACACACTTACTGTTGGTAATGGTGATAGGACACTCTCGGGAGATTATTGCTAGACTTTGGCCAGGAGTTATTGAATTATTAAGTCACGTTACTTTAATGATATTCTTTTATTAAAGCGACTTATTAATTTAATGTTATAAAGTTACTTTGATAAATTACTTTATAACTTGGCCATTACTAAAGTAATAAAGTGACTTTATTGAAAGAATACATTTTAAGTCACTTTATTAATATTTAAGTGAAAGGGGTGCTTTTCAAGACAAGTTAAAATATTAAATTATTGTGAAAAGCCAAAGTTGGCGTGGGATTTTGAGAGAGTGCAATTTTAATATTTTATTATTAAATGAGCAAAACCCTAACTTGGGCATTGGATTTGGAGAAGGCTTAAAGAGAGAAAAGAACATCATTTTCTTTATCCAAGTTATCATTTACAAAACAATGGTTGAGCAACAGGTTTGCAGGTATGAAGTTTCAAGCTGATCAGAGGATCAAAACCCTTGATTAGGATAGGATCTACAGACATGAAAGACCATCGAAGGATTCTAGATTGAATGTTCTCAATCAGAGGGCATTATCAGAGCATCTCACATTTTTTAGAAGAAGTTTTAATCAACATTTTCAGTATTTCCTTGAGCAGTTAATAAATTGCAGATCATAGCTTCAGATCTGGCACGTGGGAAGTAATTCTTTTTGCACTCATACTGGCATCAAAGAAACCCTTAGAAGCAGGCTGTACTTGATCAGATTTACCTCCAATTGCAGGCCGTACAGTTTCAGGTTGTTGAAAGAGGTTTAAACAACAAAAAACACCATTCATCAGTGGCATGTGTGAGCATTAAAGGCAGGCCGTACAGCCAAGGAGGGACGTGAGGTTTTGGGAAGCAAAACGATTTGATTTGAAGGCTGCAAATTCCCAGTATGAAGGCGTCCAACACCAATCAGCAGATCAGCATCAAATTCAAGGTGAATATTGAGCAGGTTGAAGCATGGCGTCCAAGGGTTAGACCAATCAGATTGCTGGTCAAAGAAAATCAGACCTGTAAATTTCACTTCCAGCAAATGGGTATGTTTTGATTGTGTTTCAAATAAATAAATATTATTGGGCTCTCGTTATTTTATGCAATTTCCTTTCCGTTATTGTGTTATTGCAATGTCTTCAATTTCTGGCACCATTTTCGGCACTAAAACCAAAAAAATCAGAATTTAAACAAAAACAAAAAAAATCAGTTTTGAAACCCCAAGTGGACACCATACAAAGTTTGTAGAGATGATGAAGAATATATGCTAATATTTTCCAAGAATCCAAGGTTGCAAATTTGAGCTAGGGTTTGATGCAAAATCAAAACAATGAAAGATATTTTAGATCCAAAGCATTGAGATAAATTATTAGAGTTTCAAGGCTTCTACAAAGGAATTTAAAAGCTTCACTAGAATCATCATCAAGAGCCAAATTCCTGAATGCTTATTTTTAGCTTGACTTATGTAACAACCCCAAAACCAGGTAAACAAAATTTTTTCTATTTTCACTAATAAGATACAAGGAAATACAATTAAACGACAAAGTAAATAACTTTTCTTTTCATTCTAATTGAACATTTCATCATAAAGAAATAAAAGACACGATACATCATTGTTCTATTTTCCAAGTAAATAACAGAGTACGCTTTCATGATTACTTTTCTTCAAAATAAAAAGCAAGGTAAGAATCTTACAAGTTTCAAACATAGCTCGGAAGCTTTTGAGCAAATAGGAATAAGACTGTCCAGGATCTTCCCTTTCAAACCTTGGTTCATCAGAAGTCTTAAGGTGGAGGGGAAACATCACTCAGGTGCTTTTCCACCAACCACGGACTTATATTGCGGTCCCCCGCACGTTTACTGTTAAGTAGACGGCCCTCCCTTCTTCGAGGAGATTGGTTGGGTAACCGGTTCTGTATGACCAACTGAGCATAGTGTGTAATCCTACATAACTAAATCCTTGTGTCCTCACAATCTCAATCTAGCATGTAACCTGGATTACTGTGAACTGACAGTGTAATTCGTCTCACAGTCTAAGTGGACGTTAGGTATACTACACTACTTTGGCCAAAGCATTTCGGCAGTACTTATACTGACGGTCATCTATCACTTGCACTAAGTCAGGTTTGGTTTGACTTAAGGCTGCCTTATCCTACGCGTAGGTTGAGTCCTTCAGTGGGTAGTCAATCACCCTAGACTTCCTACTTCAACTACTTAAACAGGAAATGGAGTACAGTCAACAAGGGGTCCCTCTGGTACTTCCCAACATGGAAATCTTTATCCATGGAGTACGTAGCTTTCTCTAGTTAACCTATTTAACTCTAAAGCTTTAGACTACCTTGGTTCTGAATCCACCCTCGTCCTAGTATTAATAACTAATCCCTTTCCTTTACTTAAGGAATTCAAGCAGTATTCAAGCAATACAAATTATAAGGTACTTTACTAAAAGTAAACAAATATTTCCCTTTCAAATTCATCTATGATTTCAAACTGATTCGTTTCAACATGCTTTTAAGTTATTCCAATTCATCAAGTTCTCTAAGCTATTTCAAAAGCTTTTCTAAGGAAATTAAACTATTCCCCAATTTGACTAGCTCTTAAGCTATCTCTTAAATTCAATAAGCCTTTTCTAAGGAATTAAACTATTCCCAATTCAGCAATCTATTAAGCTATCTCTATTATTTCAATAGCCTTTTCTAAGGAATTAAACTATTCCCAATTCAGCAATCTATTAGAACATAGAGGTTTCTTATTATTTTTCCTTTCATAAAGCAAGACATAATCAAGCAATCTAATCATACATTTTAAAATAAATGACAGAAAATCTATCAACATATATCTCATGCCTGATTTCCTTTTGCGTATGAGCTTGATCGGTAGCTTCAATCCTTGCTCCACCGTCCTTCGCAGCCTTCTCTCAGCTTAAGCAAATACTACTTTCAGGTAAATGCAAAAAGTTGTTCTCAGCAATACTGTCTCTCAGCAATACTATCTCAATTGCAAATGATTTTCACAAAATGGCAATGGCTTTCACAAAAATGGCAATGGCTCTCATAAAATGACAATGGCTTTCATAAAATGGCAATGGCTCTCATAAAATGGAATTTCAAAACACAGAAATACCACAGCACTGTATTTCGAATTTTCCAAGGCAAGGAGAGTGAATGAAAAATTGAGTGTTTTTTAACAATGAGTGAGAACCTATTTATAGGTTTCGAATTCTCATGTTTCCTACCTTGTAGGCATGAGAATTCGACACCTCTTATTTTGAAAATGTCAAAATCTGCAGTGGCAGTCGAATAGCCAAACACACAGCAAAAGAGTTGATGATTCAACATATTTTCCCAAGAATGTTTCAACATTTCACTTTTGATTTTCGTGGAGCAACCACGTACAGGTTAAACATTCAACTTGCCTTCAAAAATGGCGGACTGCAGCACAAATGGCGTCCAAAGTTTTAGTTTGAAAACGTCAAGGGTTTTTTTGCAATTGCTGTTACCTTTCTTCCACCCACGCGTCCACAATGGTGGCGCTTTAGCATCCGCGACCAAGTCTTTCAAGTGTGAGCTGGGCGCGGACTGTATTTGCTGAAGTTTTTCGCCATTTCTTTGCTTAACACAGTCGCGCGATTTCTTCACGGGAAGAAATCCGCGATTTTTCAAATGTTTCTTTTATACTTTCCAAAGTCTATAGTTCATACTTACATTTCCTTAAATGATTTTTATAAATTTCCATTGGTCTTTACAAAATTTCGAAATTCTTTTTCCTTTTAATATTTTCCAAGTATTTCAATATTTCGAATTTCCTTTGTATGGTTTGCAAAGTATTTACCAAAGACTATGAAAGTCTTATTACCTTTATTTCCAAAGGTAAATAAACTCAAATACCTTTATAAGATAAATGTAAATTTAAATGCCAAAGATTATAGTTTATATAAAATCTTTCCAAAGTTTTAGATATTTTAATATTCTCATTAAAATGTATTAATATATTTTGTATTATATTCAATACAATATTATTATAGTTTTTAACTTACCTTTCTTTAAATATATAAATATATCTATATAATATTCAAATATTATATTAGATATATTAATATATTATATTATCGATAAAACTATAATAACATCGATATTAAATATATTATTAAATATATTAATTAACTTACCCAGTTTACACTTAAATATATCTATACATGTTTATTTTCAAATCTCCAATTACGTGTATTATAGGCCAGTCAGAGCACCTCTAATAGACGTAATTGCATAAACACGTATTTATACATTTAACTGTAAATTCCAGGCATCAGTAACTTATCAGTTCACATTTCACATTCAAGGCTCACAGAACAGTAAGTCAGTCAATCAAGGAACACCACTCATAAAGCATGAAGAAGTAATCATAACTCCTAAGCCTAAGGATGACTTATCATGACAACTTAATCTGACTCAGTTCCTAAAATCCTTAGTGAAGTGTGTGTATGCTCATACGATCAACTTTACCGGTTAGTCGACCAAGTTCCTCTTCCCGAGTGATATTTCCCCTCCACCTGGAGGAATAGCTCCTGTTCCTGCATCCATGGCACAAAACCACGGCAGTCAAATGCTCACAATATTTGCAGTATATATAACTCAAATATATAAAAAAAGACTAATTACTTTCCTCTATTCATTGTTTATCCAAGAATAACATCAATCATGAATACAGAATGAGCCAAACATAACATGTAAACAGGATTTCATAATGATAATAAAGTTCAATCATATTTTATTCATTCAAAAACTTCCTTACAATCAGAATGCTCTAAGCATCACTAGAATAGTATCTATACAAATTCCGGGGTGTAACAACTTATTTATTGCCCACACTATTTTTAGTTATCATTTTCAAGGAAATAAGCATATTCTATGAAGCCTATTTTTAGAAGCCATTTATAAATCGGCTATTTTTAGATCATCTTCTAAAAAATCTATTATTAGGTTGGTAGTTATGCTTATTAGGAGTCTATTTGAAGATTGCCTAAGTTAGGGTTTAGTATTTGTGGATAGAAGTGTGTAGCAAGCTTGCTTTGCATGCAAGCAAGTTATTTCTAGCATAGAAGTGGTAGTTATATTTTTTATTTTGTTTATGCAGTAGTTTTTGCAAATGCTTATAAATAGATGCTCTAGTGTTAGTAAACAGATTTGTCCCTATAATACTTTGTTGAAATTAACCTAACTCACCCAATGAATAGTAAAAAATGCTTACAACAACTGAAAAAAAATGTTTTTGAAAGAACGACTTTCCTCGATGCTTGAGAGGGGCAACTCCCTTGTAAGATGGGGGTTTTTGGTTTTTGTGTATATTTTGTAATGTCCCCTTTTGAGATATCCCTAAATCTTGCCCTAATATCACAAGCTTAATGTGGTTAGGGCTATAACTTACCACTTAAATGTTTCTAACAGGATAAATCTCGGCTTTAAGCCTTGCAATCATGTTGGATAATATTGGAAATGTAATTCATGTGATCATAACATCATAGATGTCTTATCAGTTTAACTTTAAATACATAACTATTTCAAGACTATCCAAACTACCAATACCTATAATGCACAGTGGAAGTTTTAATCATAATAGGAATTGGATGAGAAGCAAGATAAGTCCGCCTGGAGCTATCCATCTAAGCCCAAGAGCACGAGCGTCCGACCAAGACAACCCACCCCTTGGCCCCAAACGGCAGGAACATCCGAACCAAGACAATTCCACCCTTGAGGTGGGCTACTTAGTGGATACACTTGTATCTGCTTTTCCTATCCATGCTATCTTGTCCATCCTCTTATAATTGCAATTCCTTGAATCCATCCTAACAACCAATCATAGTTTTGGCTCGATAGGAAAGCTTTGAAAGGGGTGCTTGTAAACTACTCAACCCATCTAAGCCCAAGAGCACGAGTGTCCGACCAAGACAACCCACCCCTTGGCCCCAAGCGGAAGGAACGTTCGAACCAAGACAATTCCACCCTTGAGGTGGGCTACTTAGCATGGGGGAGCCCATAGACTACATCCTCCTAACTTGCTTCCTTCAACCTTATATTTGATTGATCATAGGATAAGGACATACATAAGTACATATACAATCTATTCATTTATATTAAAGAGTCATAATTACTTATAGGGCTCATTAACTGCTGCAAGCATCATTATTGCACAATTGTAAATTATATATATATATATCATTATTTCTAATTGATTTCATTTTACAATAATATCTTTTGCATGAATATAAACATATTATTATATTATTATATTTAAACGATTTAAACTTACAGCTCAAATATATTCTTGACAATATATTTTATTTTTCTCTCTCATCTGCTGCTTTCCCAGATTTATGACTGAATATTATATTGATTCCCTCAATGATTATTTTAATTCATAAAATACCACCTTATTATTATCTGCAGAAGCCTTTCTCCATTTTTCCCAGCCACGATGATATCTTGTTCTGCAGAAGTCTTTCCCTTAAATATCCCATAGTTTTTCCTCATGGGACATGACTTTAGGCTGACCGGTACCCCTTGAGGAGTTGCACCACTTTTCAATCGCTGATATCTGAGAGTCGCTGATTTTGGATGCATCATTGTCTAAAGTTTGGGTTAACTATTTATTAATAAAAAAAATTGTTTTTCATAATCAGCATGGCAATTGTAATATTATTATTTGAAGAGCATGCTTATAACCACAATAAACACTATTTATAATTTATATATTATTAAACATAATAAACATATTTATTATAATATTTATAATTTTAATATTATTACTGATAACTATCCTTATAATGATAATTTAGATTATATTTATTTTATTACTTTATTTTGATGTTGATTTACTTGTATTTAAATATTTGATATTTTAATATTAAAGTATAATAAAAATAATTTTCCAATATATTATTATTATTTTATTCTAATGTTGTTACAATCTTGGGAGGGACATGACATTTTTAACCAAAAAGTACAAAAAGGGAAAAGGAAAGAGGAGGAAAAGGAGAAAACAAGAGAAACCCTAGGCAGGTTTCATTGTTTTAGATCCATCGATCAAAAGTAGAAGAAGTGCAAGCAAGAATAGGAGTGAACATGCAATGACTGAAAAAGATGCAAAGTCCTTTGGTTTAAGCAGCACATTTAGCAACTTAAAACATTATAGAATCTGCAATGAGAAAACCTTGAAAGAGAAGATTACATCTAGCCTATGAATAGATGTAACCTTTTTGAAATTTGTTCAAAGTTAAATTTAAAAAATGACAATTCACATCCACAATGTGTAAAGAAGAATACAAAGAATGATTACAAGTTAAACATACTAAAAACCTGCAACCAATAGATCTTTGTGACATTTGATAATTGATGAGGCGATAGCATTTAGCTTCTTCATAGCTTCAAGATCAAACGTTTCTTTACTAAATAGTTCTTCCATGATCATTTTCTGAAATCTTTTCATAATCTCAATAAGATCTAAAGGTTCAACTTCTTCTTCTTTCAAAAATTTGGAGCCAATTGACACAAAGTTAGCTTGAATTTTGGGTTTGATTTCATTGCATGATTTACCAAGCTTCTAGTTTTCTTTGAGGACTGATAACTTCCATTCAATGCTCTTGAACCAAGCATGTGAGAGGTTTTCTTCTACTTTGGATATACTTTTCCAACATAAACGAGTTTCCATCTGTGGTTTCTCATTTCCTAAAGATCTTTTATTACACTAAGCCATAATAATTCTTCTTTCAGAATCGACTGTATTTCATATGCACTCTTTTTCTTATCAGTTTTGTTTGTTAGGTAAATTTTTCTCACCTCTTCAATGAATTTGAGGCCATTGAAAACTATTTTTTCTATCAAAATTTCAATAAATTTTCATAATCTTGATACTTACTAATTTTAGCAATAGTATCCTTATTATTATTACTATCAGGGGTGACTACTGTGATGAGAGTTGCATTAACAAGTTGTTTCATCAATACCCACATTGATCTAAAATGTATGTTGTTACTCTTCAAGCTACTTTCTAATTTGTTTTTCTTCTTCGGTTCTCTAGACCAACTTGGAAGTTAACACTTGAAAATTGTGAATATCTCCTCCATGTGTAGATGGACCAAGGTCCAATCTAGTAATGTTATAATCAGCTATAGTGATATCTTCTTCATTTTTGTCAGCAATGGGTTTGGCAATCTCAACCTATTGCATCTCTAAACAAATGTCTATCATCAATCTGAAAGTAATTTTAGCTTTCTTAGGGGTTGGAATCCTTTGGAGTAAACTAGTGACAATATCAAAACTAGGTGAAATCACCTTTGTAATTTTCCTTTTCTTGGTCACCATTTGTAGGACCCACGATGGAGGTAAACTAGAAATAACCATATGAGAATTAGAAGCAAAAGTTTTATCAACAAGAACAAGGACTTGATTATCAACCATGGTGGAATTTTCCATAGTATTGGCTTGACTTTGTAATGTCCCCTTTTGAGGAGTAGCTGGAAGTGTTCATTTAAGATTTAACCAATACTGTTCCCGTAGGCTAATGTCGGAATTTAAGGGAATGAATTAAATTAATTATTTCAAGTTGTCCAATAAAGTGATACTTTATGGATAACTTTATTTTAATTAATTTGATAAAGTGACATAAGTGAAAATTAAAAGGAAATGTTAAAAAAGTCAATTAATGAACTTTAATGAAATATTTGAAGGCAGGAATTCCAAAAATTATTTCAAGAATGTTCTAGGGGAAAATATAAAAGTGAATTGGAGAGTCCATTTGCTCATACTTATTCTATTTTCTCTTAATTGCGAAATTGGAGCTTGGTTGGAGTGAAACCCTAGGACAAAAACCCTAAGGGAAATCAGTTTCGGTGGTGAAATATCCTCCCTAGCTAGTTGCAGGTCAGATTTCATGCAGGGATATGAACAATTGAAGTTTTTATAAATTTCTGGAGGTTTGCAGGCAACCAGAAATTTATCATTCTCAAATTCGAAACAAGGAATTATTTTGGATTGTGGTCTCAAGCAAGTTTGGAATACCATATTTGCGAAGGAAACCGATTTGAATAAAATATTACTATTATACTTATTTATGAAACATCCCTTCTAGTCGTATATGTACCAATTTTTCAAGGGAGCCATACCAATTTGAAACTTCAAAGAAATCAGACGCTGCATATTATTTGAAGTTTTTGGCTTTATTCAAAGCTTGTGTGGCATATAAAACCAGCCGCAACTCTTATTAGAAGGTTTGAATCATATTAAAGGAGTGTAGGGTGATGTGGGAGGTGGTAAGAATTCAAAGGAAGCTGCCACTATATTTTGAAGACATCGACTTTCCTTTAGGACTGTCGCACGCCCATCAAGACTGTCATCGTACATTTCAAAATCTTCAAGGCAGGGATCGATGAAGATTATGGAGAGTTTCTAAGACTGTCATCCTTAGTGGGAGCCGTACCAATAGTAAGAGCTGATATTACTCTCAAATATGTGCCATACAGCAGTTTGGGAGCTGCTACAGGTCAACAAACATTTTTATGATAAAAGATTCCCATTTGATAGCAAAGATTATGTAAACCAATTAGGAAAGGGATCTCAACTATCTTCTTTTCTTTACATCTCTTTGTGATTTCCCCTATTTGTTTGCATACTTCTATGAGGACAATCATGTTATTAGCAAACCGTGGAAGCTTATACGAAGAACCTTTAAAACTAACAATATGGATTTAAGGGAACCTAGGGAATTGAATAAAATAACACCCATACTTTGTTATTAATATAGTTGCTTCTACAAATATTCTAACTACAATGACCCCATTTAATTCTCTCACAGTTAGCATAGTAATTTCATTATTCACCCTTCTTTTGTTGCTCTCCTCTAATACCAACTGAGGTTAATAATCATAAACTTGAGTTATTTCATCAAATGCACCTCAAGACCTAAGCCCAAGCCATGTCTTGTTGCTTGATATTGTATAAAATAGGTACAAGGTCATATAGAAATGTTGAGTCTGCTCAAGATTGATCAATTGATTGTAAATATTGATCATGCTAGATAAGTCCTCACAAAAAATTGACCCATACAAATTCTTAGTTAGTTGTAATGGGCCTTTTCTCTTCTCACTTAGCCAAGAACGGGCTATCACCATTCTACATTCATCCTTATGTTCTACATCATGTATTGCTCCTATTTCCTTACTGATCTCAGCATATTCAACTCTTTGTAGAAGCTTAAAAGTGATGTTTGGGGACTATATGTCTAGCCTAGTAACTACTTTATCTTTAACACTCCTAGTTTCTCCAGTCCTTTGATTGTAATATTTAGCACAAGTTAGTACCGAATCAATGCATTGAATAGTTGAAGAAAATCCAACAGCATGGGCTAATCCACTCTCAAAAATCCTTTAAATGATTGAATCTCTTTTATAACTTTGCATTCTACCCTAGAAATCATTCAGATTTTGTGTTCCTTTAGCACCGAGTCGGTGACCTCTAGTAGGTTAGTTTAGTTTCGAAGACAGAAATTTTCTCATATCCTTGGTTTTTGTATCTCATCTTTGCAGGTTTGATAATTATGGATGTTGCTTGCGCTAAGAATACCGGCTAGCTTTGGTGAATTGGGTTAGGAAAAAAGATCAACCTTGAGTTGTTGGTAATGGATTTGCATATATTTGATTTGATGAATTCAACTTAGTTATGAGATTTAATGGTGAGAGCAGTATAGGATAAGTATTTTTGAAGATTCCCTAGATTTTATAAATAGCTATCCAAATATATGAGGCAATGTAGTTGGTTATGGTTATGAATAATTACTATGTGGTTCACTGAGCAAAATATTGTAATGTCCCTTACCCAACCTTGTCCTAGGACTCGCTTGTTTTTCCTAGAATTCATTTGTTGATTAGGATTAGGGTTTCTTCCTTCCAAATGAGTATTCTCCTAATTTCATAACTCTAGATTGGGATCTTGTATTCATCCATATTGATAACATATCTATTAGCATTAATATCTAGATATCAAAAATAAGACATAATCATAATGCAATTATGCAAACATAATCATACTTGCAGATTGAAAACATAAGAAGAGTCACTCAGCCCATCAGGAGAGGAGAATCCCTAAGGGCCAACGGTCTACCACCTCCTATTGCCCAACCCTTGTCTAGGGCCAACGGGGCAGAATGTCTAGGTGGAACCCCCATCCCTCCATGACCCAACCCTTGCACCAGGCCAATGGGGCAGATTGCCCAACCCTTGCTTTAGGCCAATGGGGTGGAACCTGGATGGGGTTTTTAGACAAACCTTATAGGTCATGACTCGCCTCTCTTGGCAGGATTACAATCAGATTGTAGACAGTTCTATACAATTTCCCGATATTCAGTCATTAACGAGTCACTTGCATCTTCATTTATGATGCTATAAAAAGAGTCCAACATAAGTATATAATTCAACATGATGATATATCAGAGTGCAAGAGTAGATATAACAAGATCCAAGTCTATAGATCATTCATCATATTCTATAGATCAATGCAGTCCAGTAGATTCAAATTAGTACAGTTCAATATATGTATATTAGCATGAAGGTTTAACATAATGCATAACTCAATTAAGCAATACCCATATTCATATGTTCAAACTTCAATCAAACATAAATGTAGATCAAGCATCATTAGAACCAACTCTAAACAAGGTAAACAATAATGGTGTATATCCGTTCAATGACTACACAGTCTGCTAGGTCTAATGCCCAAAATTAATGCCAAGAATTCTATTTCCAGATTCTGATCTATCAAGAAGGAATGGTCTTCAAAACACGTCAGAAGCACATATATATATTTCAATGAATAAAGACTAGATATTATATTCAATAGAACACAGATTGTCTGGGGCCTAGGTCAAGGGTCTATGCAGCATCATTATGTTAGATTGAGAAAATCAGATATTAAAGCCAATGAGTGATCTCACCTGATCGGCTGGTCTCCCCATGACTCTTTATTCCTTAATCATCTTCCTTCAACCTTATAATGGATTGATCATAGGATAAGGACAATACATAAATATACATAATCTACTTATGTTTATATTCAAGAGTCATCATTACTTATAAGTATCATTATTGCATAATCCTGTACGTATATATATATACTTCATATACATATATATAATTATTTTTTTACTTATATCCATTAGTATTCATATATATGTTTATATAATTATTCTTTCCTTATTCATATATATTCTTTATTCATTATAAAATTTATCTATATCTATGCATATATACTTGTATGCCTATTAAATAATATATACATATTAAATGACTCTATATTCCAATGCATAACAATCATTGTTGCTGTTGTTCTGAATTGCAGATCATATTTCTCAATGTTTCTCCCTCTTCCTGATTTTCCTTCCTTCTATTTATACCATTCAAGGTAGGTGACTGATGGGGGGAATGTATTGTTTGGTGAAAGAGGCGACTTTTCATAAAATATATCCCGTTGTTAGAATTAATTGCTTCCTTTAAAAGCTTATTATCACAATAATATCTATTTTTGAAAATAATATATTATTACTAATAATTATGATATTTCAGATCATATATTTATTTTATTATTTTATTTTGATGTTTTATTGAACATATTTTAACATTAAAGTATAATAATAAAACCAATTTGCTAACATCTTATTATTATTTTATTCTAATGTATTACAATCTTTGATGTGTAATGATTATAATATTTATTTATTATTATTATTTTTGATATTAAGTTATTTAATACTCGAATGTAATAACAATAATTTGCCTATATATTATTATTATATTTGTTATTTCATATTTATATATTTTTATATTGATATGGTACACATTTATTTAATATTTAATATTAATATTGCAATTTATTTTATTTATTAATTTATTTATATGTTAACACTTGGTCTTTATGGTATTGCTATTTTGGGGACATGACAAAGATTCATGAACAAAATTAGGGCTAAGTAAGAGAGAAAAGGGGAAATGTGTACCTTGTTTCCAAGTGTAGACCAAGAGAAACATGAGATGCAGTAGATGAAGTAGAGATAGGGCATGTTCTTGGGCAATCTAGCACAACACATTTTGGTCGCAAGGATTGCATTGGAATAGCAGTCACCAATTATGAATGAGATGGGAATTTTAACCTTCATTTATATTCTTTTTCGACTTAAATATGACTTTTAAGTCTTTAAATTCTCCTCTAAGCTCATGAAAACCATATGAAATCTTGAATTATGGCCTTCATATGCTTTTTGGTCTTTTTGAGCCTCTTAGGAACCAATGTTGTGCCAAGAACCATTATTTCAACCAATTATGCATTCTTGGGAACTCTATTTTCGCCAAAATCCTTTAAGGAGCAATAACTTGGGTTAGTTCAAGAAATAAAAGGGGTTTAGGAACCACCTCAGTGGCTGAAATCAAGTTTCCAATTTAAGAGAAATTCTTTTGCCTTTTAACTTAGTTCCTAGAACCAATGGAATGGCTGGTTGAGAGGTGCCAAGAACCATCCTTTAAGCCAAAATGTAGCAAATTCTTTCCTCATTTAATTCTTTTCTAAGCTTTAGCTATTTCAGAAATTTTCATGGCATTAGGAACTCATCTAATTCTTAGAATGCGTTTGAATGCCAAAGAGGTTCTCAAAACTAGTTTATTTGCCAAAATGTTTAATGAAGTGATGACAATGCTTTGAAAAAATTTCCTTCATAGGGAACCAATGAGGTTCCAAACACTTACTCTGTCACTGAAAAGGTTCCAAGGAACTACCCTAGAGTTGATGAGGTTCCAAGAAATGCTTCAAAGGCCGAAGTGGTTCCTAATAGAGCCTTTGTTTCATCAATTCAAAGTCAAACACCACAAAGACTTAAAGAAATAGATTCACTCAGCATTTTGCTTAGTTCTAGGAACAAGCCATTTGGCAATGTCATGTCCCCTTTTCAAAATAAATAAAATATAATAATATCTTAAATGGGTCCAGTTATTTCATTTTCGTAAAAGGTCACTTAAATATTATTTTAGAAGTGCCTTTAACACTTTATTTAAAATGTAATTCAGAAAGAGGCCATTGGATGTAATTTAAAACTAATTTAAATACTTGGAGGGACAAAAACAAATAAATAAAAGAGGGGGCCCAAAGTAAAGTGCCTATAAAAGAGAAGTCAAGGCTCACTTCTAATTATCCTTTGTCATCATTTTTTTCGAATTCAAATTTCAAATTTGCATTCAAAGACAAAGATTCTTGGTTGGCAATTTTTGGAGGATGAAAACCCTCCTGAAATCTCTTCAAATTTGAGGGCAAAAACCCTCATCTCCAATTGGGTGGTTCTACACAAGGATTGCAATTGTGCTTCAACTGGAGAACAATTTAGATTTGCAAGCAAATTCCATATCAGTGACATCACTGAAAGTTTGAGTTTCTTACTTGGTAAATTGCATTCACATATTACTGGTTTTTAATTGTTATAATTATATCTATTGTGAAAGACTTATTATATTATTTATGTGTGTAAGATTTTAAAATTATTGAATATATTATTATATTTGTTGTTTTAGATATTATTTCTGTAGAAAACAGTGCCTACATTATAATTGTTTTAATTGTTGAGTGTATAGACCTAGCCGTGCCTTTGGAAATCCCTATCGCAGCCCTCACAATGGGGAATTAATACTTAAGGCTGCCGTGCGTATGCCATATTATTTCCAAATTTATGTGCAACTTTGGTTAAGGAATGCCGTACAATTCTGAAAGGTCTGAATAAAGTCTAATAAAAAAAGAATTGCAGCCTGTGAACTTCAAAGGGGAATTTGTGGGAATTCGTGGTTATGCTTTTGTGAGCTGCTGTTATATATAGAGACTTAGACTAATATTGTCACATTAATTTTTTGTTAATTAAATTCTTTAACTAATTAAGTATTTGTAGCTGACTGTTTTGTGGACATTTCATAATTATTAATGATAATTAAATATAATAATTATTGTTATTTATGATTTTTAAAATTGCCATATATAGATAAGGTTTAGCTAATTAATTTAATGTTGGTTAAAATATTTATTCCTGAATATTTGTATTAAATAGTGCTATTATTATTCTAGTTGACAATTTTGAAAATACAAAATTGCACGTTATAGGGTTTAGTTAAAATTCTGATTTTTTACTGTTACAGATAAGGTTTGAGTATGATAGTTAACACAAGATTTGGATTTAAATTTTGCATTCATTTTAGCATTTAAAATAAGTATTATGTTCTGAAAATGATCATAAATCATCAGCATAGTATAGAATTTCAGTTTCATATTTTATTTTCAGCATTTATAAATAAGTATCCCCGAAGTTCCCATAGATCAGCATTTTCATATTTCACTTTCAATTGGCATATCCACAAAAATATTATAAGAAATGCATATTGTGCAAAATACCGATTTGGGGACATATAGGCAAAAATGGAGAAGAAAGGAACTTCAATTAAAACTCAAATTTGACTAATAAGTGGGAAAACTTTGTAATGCAATTGTTGTTGAAATTATCATTTTTTTCCAAGGCCGAAAATAAGGATAAAGTCTAGGCATGCAATTTATTCATTCAATAAAATTTAGTATGCCTATTTTGCTACTCAAATTGTTGTTGAAATCCTTTGTGTCATATGTATTATTGCGCTTTTATGAGTTAAATATTGCTAAATAGCTATTGGCAGATTTGTATTTGTTGTACCCAAAATAAATTTTTGCTTTTAAGAGACATTTTCGTTAAAATGATCTAAGTCATGTAAAAATGTTGTCAAAAGTATGTTTTAGGTCAAACAAAAAATAACGTTTTTGTGGGTTTATGTCAAGGAACATGTGTGCAAAATTCTGAAAATTTGAAAATTAGGGTTTTGTGCCCCTATTTTTAAGGAAACCCCTAAAAATAGGACCTTGCTAGAATTCATTGAAAATGATCTTGATTGGATGAATTAACTTCACGATCACACTGGTCAAGTCAAAATCACCAAAAAGTTAGTTTTACTCTGGTGGGTCTATCTTCATTTTACAGGAATAAAGTTAGAGCTTTGTAGCCATTAATAGCAGATTGGCCAGTACCAGGTGCTGAAAGTTAAGCTTCAAAAGCGTCAATGAGGGATCCATGGCGAAAATGCTCAAAAAGATGCTCCACGATGAAGGGGATTTTCAAAAGTGAAAAATGCTGAAAATTGGCTCTCTGGAAAATGAACGCCTTGCTACCAAGGAGGCTGTGTAGTTGGATGCCTTAGTCATTTTTCCAAACACCCATACACGCAGCATGATGAAGGTGATTGCAAGGATGCACGCGTCTACATCGTCAACAACAATGCTCAAGACAGTCACGATGCACGACAAACGTGAAGTATGAAGAGATGAAGTTTTTCAAAGCAAATGATGAACTTGTACCTAAAAGGCGCCCCTGCTGAAGAAAGGCGCCCTTGAATTCAAAAGATCAAAAGAAATCATCAACCTTCACCAAGGCAGTCGTCTTCTCCGTGTTCCCACTGCCTTTCAAACGCATTGTTGAGTTAAGTCATCTGATTCATCAATCAATGGCGAACGCGAGAGAAGTCAAGAGAGGCTGTAATACAAGTACCATCAAAATGGCAATCAAACATGAGGAAAGGCGCACCTACTGACCAAGGGCGCCCTTGAATTAGATGGTCTGGATATAAGTTGTTGAACAAGCTCATCTTCGAGTAACCCCTCCAGCATCAGCTCAGCTCCGCAACGAACCTGTTTGTCAACTTGCAAGACATATCAAACGACAACAATGGTTGATCGCCAGAGCATGCAAAATCAGTGGAAAATCAATGCATAACCAACAGGGGCACCCTTGAATCTGAGGCACCTGATGAAGTTTCCAACCACTGCTATATACATGGCATCTGCTTAGCTCTCTCTCAGCTTCACGATCAATCCAGCTACGTGTCCACAGGACCTGTCAAGCAATCAGAAGTAGATATCAAGTAGAAAACACCTAACGATGAAAGCTGAAGGAAGAATGCCAAGAAATTGGCTAAGTATTGGTCAAAAGAGCCCCTACTCAAGAAAGGCGCCCACCTTTTTGGGCAGTCAGATGCAGCTTATGAGCTTAGTTACCTCCAAGATGATCTTCTCCGTTATGATCGATCTCAACAATGACACCGTCAGCAAAGACAATAGAATAATCTAACACCTGACAACAAAGATCAAACTAGGGTCACTCTTGAAGGTTGACAACATGAAAATCATAAGTCAAAAAGCCAAAGGCGCCCCTACCGGCCAAGGGCGCCCAAGCTTTTAAAGAACCTAAACTGATTTTCAAGAGCTGAAATACCAGTCATCCTTTCTAGGACTGAGCTGGTTATCCACCCCATTTTTCGGCGAGATTGTTAGACTCACCAGTCAACAATGATCTCGAATCAAAACACGGAAGGTCATCAAAATGATGAAATTGAAGAACAGTCAAGAAATTGAATAAGTCTAAAGCCAAAAGCGCCTCTGGTGAGGAAAGGCGCCCCTGATTTGAAGGCATCAGATTCAGTCTTTGAGCTTTTAAACTCCCAAGCACATTTAATTAGGGTTGTTCCATCTCAACAGTGAATCTGTCAGCATTAACTAAAGATCAACTCAACAATCAGGAGCAATGATTGAACAGAGGCACTTCAACATGGAATAATGATGAAAAAGTGTTCAAACTCAAGGATGCCTAAAAAGGTCAAAGAGTGATTTGTTGACTTGAGTTGAGAGATTTTGGAGGAAAAAGTGGCCAAACGTCCCACAATCAATGGAAATCAGCTTTCCGAACTCCAAATCAGGCCAAAAGACTCCTTCCTCATGAGTTGGCGCCCAAGCTTGATGCATTCAACTCCAAATCAGTATTGTTGTCCTCAATTTTGAATTCTCAAAATTGGACAACCCATATGAAATTTTGCCTAAAATTTCTTCATAAAGCTCTATGGCACACATTTCGAGGCACCAAAATTATCCAATTGAATTGTGCATCCATTGGTCTCCTTCCTATTTTGCCTTGTGCGAAATTTGGGAGCATTTCGACATGTTTTTCCCCTTGTTTTGTCCAATTTCGGGATTTTTCATCACCATTGCAAGTAGGGAACTTTTTGTGTTAAGGCACGCTTTACGAGGTGAAAAATCTCTATTTAAAAAATGGAAATTATTCTTTGGGTCATTTTGAATCTTTGCTCCAAAGTTCATCGCATTCCGACTTCATTTGCCTTGTCTTTGAGTCATTTTTTCTTATGTTTTGGGTCAATTTCGGGTTTTTGAGGCATCACTGCAAGTAAGAACTTTTTGCCATCATTGCAAGTAGGAACTTTTTGCCATCACTGCAAATAGGAACTTTTTGCCTTGAATGAATGAATGAAGACTTTTAATAACGTCCACGAGGCCAAACAACCTATGGGACCCACGGATCGGCAACAAAACGGAACACCACAACCCGAAAAAGAAACCACAGCCCAAAAATTACTTGAGCTCCCTTTCCTTCTGAATTTTGGATCTTCTACTATGAATTTTTATCAAATAATCAGCACTTTTCGATATTGTCTCATCCTCAAATAAGTTGTATAAAGTGTCCACATTTAAGATCTCGATATAATTGACCTGAATATCCATGTAGGTTGGGCATTCCATGATGAAATGCCACTCTGTCTCTACAAGCCCTAACGAACAGAACCTACATATCCTATCAGCCCAATCTTTTTTAGGTGTCGTCCATCTACCGGTTTCACATCTCAACTAGTGCGAACTAGTTCTTAGTTGAGCTATTAACATTTTCGCTTTCCATTTTATTTCCGCACCTATATATGCTTTTTGAGTATGATCATATGAGGGATTAAAGTGCTTGATGTAATACTCCCTTTTCCTTGATAACTCCCTAGCCCACATGATTTTTTTAACTTTTTGTTGCACGTACATTTTGATTGCCTTAATGTTATTTGGGCAATCATCTATGTTGATACCCCACTTACTCAACCACTTGTTATTTTGCTTCATCCACGTGCTCTTCCTTCTATTTAGTTTCTCTACTGCTACCATTTTGGGCCAACGGAACACCTCCATGTTCTCTAGCCTCTTTAGATAACTTAGTAAACGAATCATAGCCGATGTCTCCACAGGTAAGGCACCAGCCTCAGCTAGGACAATCTCATAGGGAACAAACAATTTTATTTTGAGGCTGCTTGTGATTAAATGTTTTTGCTGTCTTTCAATTTGCCTCCACTTCATTGTTGAAGTATTGCGACCCCAAACTTCACATCCATAGAGAACTACCGGCGCCACTAACAATCCAAAGAGAGTTTTCTTGGTTTTCCAGTCCCATAATTCAACACTCCTACATCTATGTCCCATAATTCATAACAAGTTGTAGGAACTTTTTGAATGACTTGCAAGTGAGTTGTAGGAACTTTTTAATTCCATTACAAGTGTAGGAACTTTTTACTCACTTTACATGTTATGTTCAAAAAGTGAAATTGCAAAGACTCTTAAAAAGTCCGATTGGCTTTTAAGTGAAAAAGTGAAATTGCAAAGACTCCTAAAATGTCTGATTGGCTTTTAAGTCAAAAAGTAAAGTTCTTGAGAGCTTTAAAAAATCCAATTTGCTTTTAAGTGAAAAAGTAAAATTGCTGAAGACTCTAAAAAGTCCGATTTGCCTTTAAAAGTCATAAAGTGAGATTGTTAAAAGCTCCAAAACGTCCGACCCTTCATAAAAAAGTTGTTGAGAGCTCCAAAAAGTCTGATTTTAGTCATAAGTTGAAAAAGTGAAATTGCTTAAGGGTCAAAGCCCGATTTGCTTAAGGGATGAGATTTTAACTTGCAAACTGTTCTTAAAAACCCGATTTTGGCCTTTTTATGTTATTTTCACTTGTTTTTTTAGTTTGAAAAACTCGAAATTGAGCTTTGGCCCCACTTTTGCAGCCCCTTTGTCTCATTCTCGTTACTCCTGTTTGCACACATGACCTACCAAATTAATAATATAAGGCATGGGCCTTATTTTTCAAGCAAATTCCAAGGCTGGAGAATGATATGACGAAGCCACACAAGGAGTTGAATAAGTGACATGATTGAACATAGAATGCTTTCAAGATAGAGATGGAATAATGTTTTCCAAACAGCAGCATGAAGACCCAATCAAGGATGATGTAGTTCAAGTCGTGTCTTCGGACACTTAAATACTTTCAATTTTGTACTTGTAATTTAGTTTTGACAAATTACATGTAAAATGAAAAAATGTAATTGCAAGTAATCATATCACTTGCAAAGTTGTAAAATGTAATTACATGTGATTGCATTACAAGTCAAATTACAATAGGACTTGTAATGTTGAATAAGTCAACTGCAATTAGTTAGTGGTTGAGAGAATTTCTCAAATTTGTTGGGATCCTCCCACCTTTTTCTCAAGGCTTCTCTCCTATAAATACTTGAGGGGTTCTATTGTAATATCTATCTTTTTGGCAATACAGAAAACTCTGCAGAAATTTACAGCAAAGAGACTTTGTGTTTTGTGTGTGTAAACTTGATTTCCAAGTGATATAAGGAAGGCATAAAAGATTTCAGACTTTGTGTTGAGTCTTGTTGCATGTTATTACTGTGTTCTTACGTTATAGTAGTGCATTTTTCTGAGTTCTTCTTGTGAAGTTGTGGAGCTATTGTGAAAAGATTTTGGTCTGATTTCTTGCAATCTTTGTGCTACAAGTTTGAAGGATTGAATTAGTTTGATTTACGGTTAGGAGTTGTGACTTGCAGGTGCATTATATTTACAGACTTTGTGCTGTTATGTGTTGCATCATAATATCATTCTAAAAAGCTAGCTAGGATTTCTAATTCCCAAGACTTTGTGCTTGGAGATTATTTTCCTGTCCTGGAGGAGCAACGGAGGACTTTGTGCCTTTATGGAAACTTTGCTTCTTTATTTACTTCATCAATCATTTATGCTTTCAGCTGTGATTCTTTTCTGAAATAAGAGAAAAAAATAAGTATCTTTTCTGAAAAAAGAGAACAAAACAAAGTTTCACCTAGATTTAGAATAGATTTATAGTTAGAGTTAATTTCTAAACAGTTAAAATAGAAAGCAAAGGGGCAGCCTTCCCTTAATTAGAAGAGTTTTATCTCACGTACTGTGGCTGAAATCGCAATTTTGTACGCTTTCTCAAGTATACAAAATTTTCAACCAACAGTTTTTGGCGACTCCGTTGGGGAGACGATACGCATTGAAAAGTCTCACGCTTTTGTTTGAAGTATACCAGTATCCCTTTTCATTGTAGTTTATTTTTATGTAGTTTTTCAAGCTCTCACCAAGGACATGTAAATGGTTGTCCAAGGTCCTTGGGGAAATGTTTTTGGTCCATTGAATTTGACTCTTCCTCTACATGCTCTACCTGATGGCTCACGAAAGAATTTTCCCAAGTTCTTCAGTGATGGACAACAACACTTTGACGAACACATTGTTGCTTTCTACATTGCATGTGGTGTGCTTGGTGTTGAACACGAAGATGTATCTGTAAGGCTGTTTATCGAGACTCTCCAAGGCGAGGCTGTTGATTGGTTTTACCATCTCAAACCACGAACCATCACAAATTGGGCTACTCTCATAGCCAAGTTTGAAGAAAGGTTCAAACCTCTTGAAGACGATTATGTTTTGTTGGCTCATCTCACACGGCTGAAAAAGGCCTCTTATGTGCCTATGCGTGAGTTCATTGCTCAATTCAACAAGTTGACGCAAAGAATTCCAGCTGTTGCTCAACCCACAACTGCGAATTTCAAGTGTTTCTTTGTCAATGCTCAAGTGCCTGAGGTTGGATTTCTTTTGAGAAGAGCAACCCCAGCTACATTGCAGTTATGCAAACCTTGGCGATAAAAATTGAAGACGATCTCATTCTTGATGGGCAGATACGGATAGATCCAAGTGGTTCTTCTTCTTTGGATTCATTTTCCTCCAACACAAGGGCGAATCCCATGGTGCAAAAGTTGGCAAATGAGTTTCTTGCTCTTAAAAGGCAACTAGTTGAAGATGCATTCTCCGTTCCTCATGAAAACGTTCCAAGAAGGCCATATCTACCTGTTGCTCATAATTTTACTGTTGAGTGTCAAGGAAAGTTATCTTCACCACCGAAGAAGCATGTTCTTAAGGCATCATCAGCAAGTAAAGCAGTGAAAAGTTTTGATTTTGAACAAAGTGATCTTGCTATTCTCTTTAATGAAAATGAAGAAGACATAGTTGGCAACTCCCAAATCTAGTTTATGCAGTCTCATAAAGCCATTGATGAAGAGCAGAAAAATGAAGGTCATTTTTCTGAAGAAGACAATCATGTTTTCAGCTATGAAAAGATGAACATGCATGAAGGTTCCAGTCAAGTTGAAATGAATGCTTTCATGTTTCAAGGTCATGAACTTAGACATATCGTGCATAAGAGACCTACCCCAGAACTTGATGAATATCATTTCATGAATACTATAGAAGAGTTTTGCTCAAATCTTGTTGACAATTCTCTTCAATCAGAAGTTTGTGAACAACATACTGAGGAATGCAATACAGTCATGTTTTCATCTGAATTGCATGAAGGAGATCATTTGGAGCAACATGAGGTTGTCATGGTTGACGAACTAGTTGTTCAAGTTGCAGCTGATAAGAAGAATTCAGTTTTTGTGCGATCAAGAGGATGTCCAATCAGACATCTTGCTTGGTTGGAAGCTAAAAGGAAGACAGAGTTTTCACTTGAACCCGAGCATGAAGATATGCTTCAAAAAGAAGCCAAAGAAGCAGTTGCAGCTGAGAAAAAGCAGTCTGGTTTCAAAAATCCATTTCAGAGCAGCAGTACATATGATTCATTTCAAGAGAAAAGTGAATTTGTTCATCTCTTCAAAAGGGTGCTACGTCAAGTTTTGGTACCATTGCTCGTGCTTCATCTATACAAAGTTGCATGTGATCATGCACGGTGCTGCAAGCTGCTAACAAAACGTAGCTATTTTGTTGAACCAGTTAATGGTTTTGTTTGAGAAGCTTCCATTTTTGGCTAGTTTTAATTAGGTAGTGTTGATGTGTGTTTTATGACCACACCAACACAGAATAAAATGTCCAACGGTCACTCTATTCTCTCTAGATCAAAGTATTCCGCATGCTAAAATTGCGTGAAAGATCATGCGTTCAACTCCAAGGTTCCTTATATTGCGAATAGACTCAGTTAGTTGATGTGAATATGCTGGGTATTCCAAGGGGACTTATGTAATTGTTCAACTTCATGAAGCAGATGAAAGATTTGACAGTGATGCTCTAATTTCTAAACTAACCCAAAAGTGCTGAATTGAAAAGGAATAGGGGTAGGAATTCTACAATCTACGTCTAAAGGGTGGAATGTGGGGATCAACTTAAACAATCTTCAAACCAGACTCTGCTTTGCCTCCCTTCGGACAACTTCCACAAAGTTGGTGTAATATTCAAAGGATGAGAAAAGTGTTCAAATTATGACACAACATATTCATACCATCACAACGATGCATATGGACATATGAGCCACAATCGAAGTTAAGTGCTAATACTCCAGTTGACCACGCAATGTGAACTTGCCATCAGCAAGCTCGCTAGTGGTATGGACGAAAGAAGACTTGCTCAAATTAAATGCCACATTCCACGACTAACAACTACTTGCATAAAATAAAAGTCTATTTTATTCTAATCTACTTTGAATTGGAAAGATGAAAAGGCCTTGCTAGCTGCTCATAACAAAAGAAGAAATCACCAAGCAATGAAACTCTTTATATCATGAAAAATGTTCACAACAACCGTTTACAAAACTTTCAAAGGAAAGTTTTCTTCCCTCCTCAATCTAAGATAACTTCTAAGCTAATCACTATATGCCTTCTCTACTTTCTAGCTCAACTCTATCTCTGATCTAATGTCTAATTCTAATAGATTACAAATGAGGGGGGATGCCCCTTTTATAATAAGCCCATCTCAGTGGACGATTTAAATCTGATTACAATAAAGGGCTCAGATTGAGCCACCTATGCCCTAATTAGGGTTTCTGCCCTAAAAATCGCCACAGAGAGGAGTGGGTAATAAATGCACAGAATATTCTCCACTCTCTTGCAAGAACCATAATGAGCAATTAATGCCCATCACCATCTTCTAGAAGATCCTCGTCCAGCAGAGTGTTTCCGTTGTCTCTCTCCCGAACTGCAAGCTCAATCAGACGGGTCAACACTGCCTCAATCTCCTGAACTGAAATCGGTGGGATATGGTTGAGTTGAAATTCTAGCACAACAACTGTTTGCTCGTGCCGAGTGTAGGACTTTCTCCAAGCCGCCAAGGCATCTTGCGTGTTCTGAATTATGCTGGAGAAAGTGGAGATATTCTCAAAGTCATCTTGGACAAATGATCTTATGACTGAGAAGAAGGGAGTCAACCTATCCCTCAAACCATCTGCAGTTATCTCTTCTGGAGCCAACCTCCTAGCAAATATGGCCTCCAAAGTATTAAGGATTCCATCCAGATTATTATTCATTGCCTTCCTGACTCTGGCTGAATCTGCTCGCGCTGCATCATGGAAACCACAGCCCGTGACCACTGAGGAGTACTAGCTGGTGAAATCGTACCTATCACCCTCCCGTATTACACCCCCATCCACCAGGGTGTGTAAAGGCATGTCCATCAAAGCCCCTAGACGAAGAACTGTCTTCGTTTGATAAATTTGGGTCTCACTCCAGGCTTGATCCTCCATATCCATGCGTGCCAGGACATATGAGGCTTGTCGGTAAGCATGAGCAAGATCCTCCATAAATTTCTCTATTTCGGTCTGAACATGGCCAACCCACTTATCTACTTCCGTTTCCATTTTCTTCAAATCCTCCAAGCCAACAACTGACTCTCTCGGAAGCTCTGACGGGAGTTCAACTGCTGGGTTCCCTTGTTCACCTAGACGCATAAGAGTTTGCACATATCCTATCAAAGTCTTGTGCTCCTTCTTCAACTTCTTATACTTTCCCTCCGTGCGGAGCAACTGGTCTTTTAGTGCCTGATAGGAGTTGTCGAACTCCTCAACAATTTGGGCTCCAGTAGGACGACCCAACTCTACGGTGGTGATTACATAATTTTTGGGCATCTCCTCGGCTCGATCATACTCCTCCCTCGGGACAACAACCTGAAGTGTGCGAGAGTCTGACTCGTCAGTTGAAATCTTTGAAAACTTCCTGGCTCTCTTGTTTTCCGGCGGTGCACTAATTCTCTTGAGGTACTCCCCCATCTCAATGGCTGGATCCGTATCATCCTCTGGGTCTCTTCTCATTCTATCCATAAGCCAATCTGACACCGTCTGCTATGGATTGCAAATGACGAGGGGCTGCTCCACCGTTGCCTCCACCTCGTGTACTTCTCTTCTAACACTATTCTACTCAGGCTCATCATTTTCCATGAGCTGAGTATCTCCTGACCCTTGGGTCCCTTGCTCTGTGTTTTCCTCTTCTTCCAATGCCAGGTCAAGTATCTGCTGGAAATGGGTATCAGCTGCCGTTTCCTCCTCTTCTTCCTGTTGGCCCCCTTTGGATGCACTGACACTTAGGTTGTCTAACTCCCTGATTTTGGGCTGATCTATTTCTTCAAGTCCTCGCTCTTCATTCAATTCTGCCCTCTGATCAGCAAACATCGAAATTTCCCTCAAACTCGAGGATTGAGTTTGTGACTGCGTGGGTGATGTTTGCTCCATCCTTAAAGGTATCGGCTGGGTCAGCACCTCATCTTGCGCTTCCGCCGCTTTGGCAACTTACTTTCCCTTTTTCGTCGATAGTGGCCTTTGGTCACCCATCAAATCATAAGTAAGGGCAACTGATCTACTCTTAAGTCTGCTTACGTGTCTATCGACCCAAGCCCTTGTGAAAGTCATCACCGGAATAGAAAGTGTGTCCAAGTCCATGATTTTTGGCTCGGACCAATCAAGTGGTGGGACTAGAGTATTTCTGATTGACTCGTAGTCAGGTTGTATGACATTGACATCTTTTTCAACCTGATCAGGAATTGGGATGACTTCACACTCTCTCATCAACTTGAGGGGGAGCCTAGTGAACATCCTTCTTATTTCAGCCTCATCCATCGCATTTTCCCAAAAATCTTCTATCTGAGCCTTATTTCTGTACTCAACATTCTGGACCACTCGGATGTTATTATAAGGATCGAAATCCTGCCTGCCTGTGTGATATGAGAGATCAAAGAATTGCAGCTCATCCTCTGCCTCTCGAGCTGCCTGTAAGGAGGGACACACCTCACTGGAATTCCCTATAGCAATAGGAAAATCCAGTCCCTTCTTCCTCTTCTTCTTCTGAATTTTATCGTAGGCAATAAATTGCCTAGATACTTCTAGCATTACTATATGATCAGTGGGATACCTCGGCAACCAGTATGGATACGAGGTGAATCGCTGCAACCTAAAGTATGTGAATTTTGGAAATTGGATGAGCCAATATCCATATTCCTCGATCAACGCCTGTGCTTCCTTTGATATTCTTTGTTGCGTTCTCTGTTGAAGGGTCCTTGCAATATGCATTGTAAATGCATCATTCACCCACTTGTATCTGGCAGGGTTAGTCAAATGTAATTGTGTGCAGGCCTCGTGGATCTTGAACTGGTTAGGGGCATAGCCGATCGGCTCCTTGTACGTGATTCCCCGGTACTTGGTCATCTGAGCCAGCATATACATCACATACGAGCTCATGTAAAAGGTCTTCCTCCTCCTCAGGCTCCCGAACTGTTCATCTATGTTGTTGCTAATCATCCTAGCCCAGTCAACACATTCCTTTCCCTACAAAATGATCTCAATGTAATAAAACATCCAAGGCTCGAAGATATATGCTTGTGAACTCCCATTTACTCAACTAAGCATCATTATCAAATTATAATATTCTTGTTTCACATCTTCGGTAATTATCTGCTTCGGGAGCTTGGTACGAGGTGGCTTTGGCCTTTGCATCCAGACTCTGTTGATCACAGCGGCACACCTCTCGAAGGAGGAAGCATACATCCTATCTGCTCTGTCTTTTGTCCTGTACAACATTCTTTCGGAAGTGGGAATCCCAAATGCCTCTCCAATACCATCGGGCGTGAAGTTGGCAAACAATTTGCCATCTGGAGAGACAATCGTTCTGCGTTCTGGTTTGTAGCAATTTGCGCATTCCATGATTAATTCCAGACACTGTATTGCTGGTGGAAATCCAACAGCTGCGTAGATTCCACTTTTCATTATGTTGTGTGTTGTGACTAACGGTTGATGACCTCCCAACCCGTACATCCTTGATTGAAGTGCACCCAGATTAAATGAACCAAGGTTGGTGTCATTTAATCCCGCCAACTTTGAAGTAATTGCTGACTTCGGAAGAAATGGCTTGGCGAGCCTTTTGATCATTGCTTGTTGGGATGAGCTTGCCTTGCCTGCCTTAGTATTTGCAGCTCTGCTTGTTCCTGCAACATCTTTTGCTCCAGCCATCTGCAAAAATAAAATAGAATAAGTTAGACTGCAGATTTTTTAATAAAATAAAATAATTTTCGAGATGGCTGCGAATATGGAGTTAGCTTTGAAAATAAAATTCCTCAGCATAAATTTCTAACTCCAAACCTCAAACTCTTCTAAAATCCTCTGAGCTTAGAATGAACTTTCAGCAACTTCACTTCTAACTGGTGAAGAAAATTCGCAGAAAACTAGCAACTTTCAGCAAGTAGCTAATTTCTCCAGCAGAAATAATTCGAACTTTTGACTTCACTTTGTCAACTTCAGCCTTTAACTTCAGTAGTTAGAAGAATAAAAGCCACCAACAATTACAAGAACTCAACTTCTTCTCAACTCCCAACAATTAATTTCTTCAGCACTTCGACTTTCAGCAGCTTGAAAATAAAGATCTCCAGATAAATAAGAAATCTTCTGCAACTTCGAAAATCTGCAGCAACTTCAACAATTTGGAAATAAAATCTCAGCTCTCCAGCATGGCACTTCGAAATTTGCAGCAACTCTAATCTTCAACAACCTTGAGAAATAAAGATCTTCAGCAAATAAGAAATCTTCTGCAACTTCAGCAATTTGAAAATAAGATCTCAGCTTCCCAGCACGGATTTTCAAAACTTGCAGCAACTCAACTATCAGCAGCAAGAAGAAATAAATTCTCCAGCAATTTCGCACTTAGAAAATAAAACTCTCAACTTTGCTTTCGAAAATATTTCAATCTCTCAAAAGATTTCTCTACTTCAGCAACTCTCAGCACTTAGAAATGTGAGAAGAAATGAGAGAAATGGTTGCTTAAATAACTCTTCACAAAGAATCCTGCCAAGTAATACTGGAGTTATTTTTAGTACCTTCATCAATTCGCCACTCTCTTCCCTTAGAATCTTCTAAATTAGGCGTAGTAGTAGGCTAGCCATCGGCCAGTTATCATGGCATTTGCCATTAATGAAGATTCTTTCCTTGCGAAATTCGAATTTTTCCCTCCAGTCTGCCAGTTAACTCTCAATAATTAAACAACTCGCGAGAAAATCACTTGACTTGATTTGAAAATTTCATTTTAAAATCCTCGCAATGTTTAATTAAATTCAACTCGAAAAATTCCTGGGAGATTTAAAATTATTTCCAACCCGTTAAAACATTTGCCATTTAAATCATCAACTTTCATGAAATTTGCCTTAGAAGATTTTAAATCCTCATCAAAATAATTCAACCCTATCGATTTAAAAAGTCACTTGCCTGCTTGAATTAATCCATCCTCTGAAATTTAATCTCCCTTAGGAAATAATTTAGGCAGAATAATTTTCCCTCTGAAAATAAAATTTTCCCTTAGGAAAATAATTCTTAACTCTGTCAACTCATGGGTGCATTTAAAAGGGGGTTCATTTAATTTTTTATTTTACCCATGGAAAAATATTCATCAACTTTGATTTTCCCTTTTGAAAAATAAAATTTCATCAAGTCGCCAGCCTCACTTAAATGCCTCGGAAGACTTTTTGGAAAATTTGAAATTTCAAGCTCATCCATGGCGTATTTTTCTTAGTGAAATTTTATTTCACTTAGAAAAAAATCTTCTAACATTTTCTACCTTTGGCGCATTTGACCCTTTGGATATTTTATTTTCTCACGCCATTACCTCACATACTTAGCAATAAATTTATATCCTCTTCCTTTTGGCGTATTTTGAAGAGTCCACTTAGAACATTTTTTATCTTCATCTCAACCAAGGGCGCATTTAGCTAGGCAAGCTCTCAATTTCCACGCCTTAGTAAATTTTTGAACCTCTTGTTTGCTTCCCACGCTTTAAGAGCTTTTCAAGGCTTTCACAACCTTGGGCGCAAATGATACTTCATGCTTTCATTTTTACCACTTAGGCGTTTTCTCCTTTTTACTTTTCAGCAACTTCTGCTGGAGGTGGGCGCATTTTGGAGCTCTTGCTTTTATTTGTGCCTCATGAGCTGGGCGTATTTCATACTCTCCATTTTTTATTCTAATGCCATAGGCGTGTTTGACTGGAAACATCAACTTGGGCGCCAATAGCTTGTTGCACTTTCATTTTTAAATTCCTTAGGCATTTCTCATTCCTTGCTGGAGGTGGGCGCATTTTACAGCCTCAACTTTCATTTTAAATGCCTTAGTTTATTTCACACCACCACTCAACACTTGCTAGGCGCATTTACTACCTCAAGCCTTTGTTTCCATGCCTTAGAAAATCTTTGAAGTCACCTCTTCAAGGTGGGCGCATTTTGACTAGCTCACTTTCATTTTGACTTAGAACTTTTTTTTTTTTAATATTTTCAATATTCTTAGCTGGGCGTCTTCAAGGGTATGAGCCTCTGTTTTGCCATACTTAGTAAAATTTTCATGCCTTTGCCTACCCTTGTTTTCACATTCTATTTTTAGTAAGCCCTTGCTTTTCTGATCTCCACAACTCTGTTTGTCGTGAAATTTTCACCACATGATCCCTGTAGTTTGATGAACCTGTTTTCGCCTGTCCCTGGCTCTAACCTACTATTTATAGCCACCTGCTATTTATAGTAAGTTCCAAAGTTGCTTGATTTCTGTAGCTCTGTTTGACTTGCAACTTGCTATGCCTGATCCTGATAACTCAAGTGCCCTGATCATACCTACCTCTGGCGGAGACCTGCTATTTATAGCCCTGAGATGACTTACTAAAAATAGTAAGTTCTCCGATTTCGCTCAAATTTTGCCAGCAGGTACCTTGAAGTATGCTGATATCGGTGGGGTACTTCACTTCGACAACTTCTGGATTTTACCCCCTATAAAAGTGGAAGCCCTAATTTCGACCCGCATGTACCCCGAACAGTCTCTGTTTGACTTTGTTTCTGCTGCATGTCATTCTGTTTGCTGAACTGGAGTGTTGAGCGGCTGCCAGAGTGTACCTGCCAAAAATAGAAACTACCTGAAAAGTGGTCAATCCACTATCGGATGATTTTGCATGTCACATTGCCCGTGGGATCTCAAAAAACCCAAAAAACCCTAGAAAACTGGTCTGCATGCACGCACTGGCTAGAAATAGTAAGTATTTGAAAATTGATCCCTTCCGCTTGCATGTCATACCATTGCAAAGCTCTTGAAAAACCCATGAGGAAAATCCAAACATGCGTTGAAAAATACTGCATGCAAACCCTAAAAATAGCCTTTGAAGGCTGAACTCTGAAAGTCATCACCTCGGTTTGCATGTTACATCACTGCGAAGGTCCCGAAAAACCCAGAAGTAATCTCCTAACATGCACTGAAAAATCATACCTGTGCACCCTGAAAATGGCTCTTGAAGCCTGGATTGCTAAAAATAGCAAGTTGTCTGATTTTGCCCAAAATTTATATGCAAGTAGTTGAAAGTTACCTGAATGCGATGGAATAGTCAAAATTTCAAAATCTTGATGAAAAGGGACCAGATTGAGTACTTACTATAAATAGTAAGTTGTCAAAATTCAATAAAATTTCAGTGGGACTCTGTTGGAAGCCTTGTGATTGTAGTACTAAGCTCAGATTCCAATTTGATAACTCAGTTTGACCTTTAAAAACAAAACCTGAAGGATAGAAAACCCTAATTTCAAAGACTTAGCCAACATTTCCAATCTAGGTCAAACGATGGGACATCCCCGAAAGGACGGAAAGACCAGAGAGAGAGAGAGAGATGCAAAGCCAAAAGACCAGAATGGAGCAAAAAAAAATTAGGGGGTCCCCATTTGAATGGGGTGATGTGTGAAAAAGGTCGCAACAGGTAGGTTTTTATCTTTTCAATAAGTGCATTCGCACAAGTTTTGTGTCATGTTTTCATAGGCTTGCTTTGTGTCAATCGCGTCATCCTTTTTTTTGTTTTATGTTGTTTTTCATGCTTGACTCTTAAACCCAATGGATACTAAGGCACTTAGAGATTTTGGATTCTACTACCTTAACTCATTTCCATGATCAAAGACAGTTCCCCAGTCAGAGCCAGTTGTTGTCCTCAATTTTGAATTCTCAAAATTGGACAACCCATATGAAATCTTGCCTAAAATTTCTTCATAAATCTCTATGGCACACGTTTCGAGGCACCAAAATTCTTCAATTGAATTGTGCAACCATTGGTCTCCTTCCTATTTTTCCTTGTGCGAAATTTGGGAGCATTTCGACATGTTTTTCCCCTTGTTTTGTCCAATTTCGGGATTTTTGATCACCATTGCAAGTAGGGAACTTTTTGTGTCAAGGCACGCTTTACGAGGTGAAAAATCTCTATTTCAAAAATGGAATTTATTCCTTGCGTCATTTTGAATCTTTGCTCCAAATTTCATCACTCCCGTGGAACTATTCCGACAGTTTGTAGAAGTAAGGAGGCAAGAGAAAGAGCCTATTCACATCTTTAACAATAGATTTCAAAAGGCTCTCACAAGGTTGCGCACTCCTTATGCTATCACATACGCTCGAGAAAATTACTACCCCGCTTTGGATCCTCTAACTGCAATGTTAGTGAGAGAAGCTCACCCCACTCCAGCCAATATGAACTTAGGTTATGCTAAGGCAATCGAAGTGAGTCAAAACATGGGACAAAATACAACTGGTCCCTCATTATACACTGGCTTAGGTTCGACAAGCGGTCAAATACAAACCTGGAATTAGCAAGTTCCAGCGTTGAATCCAGTTCCACAACCAGCTTACCAGGCAGCTGCGCCCTCAAATCAGTTGGTCCTCCACCCTGGAGCACCCTTGTCTCAAGCGCCGGCAACGCAGCCTATTTACCTGCAGAATACAGTGCCACCAACAAAGACTCAAGAGGAAAGGGATGAGATAAAAGAGTTGGTGGAACAAGTAAAGAAGCTGTCAACTGAGGTAACATACCTCAAAAACCAAAATAATCAAATACAATCCATGCAACGGAATATTCAAGCACATCAAGGTGCTAACCGAGGATATTCCAATAATCCTCCAAATCACCATCAAGATACCCATCAGGGATACAGTCATGAGAACAATCATGGGTATAGGAACAATAATCAAGGATTCCAGAAAAGATCCTGGAATACAGGGCCCAACAATGGAGGTGTCCCTACACCATTGGATAACCCGCCACCTCCTGAGAACCGTCCTGCGGACAGAGTGTACTTGGTAGAGGCCGCCTTGTCAGGATGGTGTAGATTACATAATACTAGTTAGCACTCTGAGTTACAATGCCATGAGTTCCAAGTAGCTACTGATATCTTTAGAGAAGTGAAAAATACAGAACCCATGGAGAATCCTCCAATTACGGGGTACGAAATAGTTCCAGCACCTCGATATGATCAGGCCTTGATCTTAGAAGATTTCAAGTTCCCGCCTGAATTCCAAAGTTATACACCACCACCGGTTAATCAAAAGTTTCCACCAGCTTCAGCAAATGGTCCCGTAGGAGCGCCAGAAGCTCAAGTGCCTTCAGAGGTTCATGCTACATACGCATCACTAGATGAGCCCCTAAGCAGAGACGGTTATAGTTTCCCGCCTCTTAACAACAGTGTCTTGGTGGAAGGAGTCAGAGAGGTGCAAGCTCTCCAGACAGCTGGAAGTGGGCCCCCTAAAGTGTATCAAAGAGGTTACCCTCAGCATGAGTCGTTGACCTCGTCAACACCGCCGAATAACTTTACGACACCTCCACATCCCAATGCGAGCAACGTGCCAGTTGCACCGAAAGACTGTCCCGAGTATAGACAGCAGGGTCCCACACAAGCGAGGTCAAACGGACCGCAAATGCCTTTGCAGCCTGTTTACCAAACTAAACGGGGACAAAAGGGAAATTCTCCTAGGGAGGATATAAAGAAACTGAGCTCCTATGTGTTGGAGGAATTCAAGAAGATAAAAGTCAGTCTGCCACTTTATGAGTTGATGAAGGTTTAGGAAGTAAGAGACACTCTCCTGGGGACATTCACTGAAAATCCCACCATGAGAAGCACGTCACAAGAGGCACCCAATGTGCCAAGAAGTACCCAGATTGTCATGTAGTCCCGTCCCGTCCCACACAGAACACAAATGTGCTGCAAAGTGTGCCACAAATGTCCTATAGTTCTTGGGAGGCACAACAACAACCTCAGAACTTTGAGGGCATGGTATTAAATTCTTCAGGCACTCCTGGAAAGACCGAGGCTGAGAGAGTTTCTCAATCTGATGATGCCACAAAGCTCAAACAAAATACAAGAGATGAGACTCAAAGCAGACAAGTCCAGCCGGACAAGAAAGATGAAAAGAGAAATGATATAGCAGATGAAAGGAGGAAACCAGTAGTGTTTTATCAGGGGAAAGATGAACCAGCCCCATTCTTAGTTTCAGTCAGAATATTCGTAAAAATTCTACACAACTGTTTGATCAATTCTGGAGCTTCGAGCAACGTCATGCCTTTAAAGGTATGTGAAAGGTTGGGTCTAATCCCGCTCCACGCTAACAAAAAGGTGACCCAACTAGATAAAACAAAAGTTCCCGTTGTTGGGAAACTAAATGACATTCACATGCAGCTAGCTGCGGATCCTAGAATCCAAAACCGTATTGATATCTCTGTTGTAGATATACCAGATGTGTTATACCCAAAATGAAATTTTTGGCATTCTGCTTAAATTGAGCTAAACAATGTAAAAATGCCATCGAAAGTATGTTTTAGGTCAAAACAAACATGAAATCTTTGTGGGTTTCCGTCAAGGAACCTATGGTTAAAATTTTGAAAAAATGAAAATTAGGGTTTTACGCCCCTATTTTTATGGAAACCCTAAAAAATAGGACCTTCCCGGAAATGTTTGAAAATAATTCTGATAGGATTAATTGCCTTCACGATCACACTGATCAAGTCAGAATTATCAAAATGCATGTTTTACTCTGGTGGGTCTATTTCTATTTTTCAGGAACAAAGTTAGGAGCTCCGCAGCCATTAATGGCAGATTGGCCAGTACCAGGTGCTGAAAGCTAAACCTCAAAAGCTTCAACGAAGAAACCATGGCGGAAAAGGATGAAAATGATGACGTTCAACGAAGGAGATTCTCAAAACGGAAAAGGCCAAAATTTGGCTAAGTCTGGAAGGTGCACGTTTTGTCTACCAAGGCAAAACATAGTCTACAGTGGTTAAAAGCGCCCCTCTTGAAGAAAGGCGCCCTTGAACCTCAGAGGGCAAATCAAATCATCTGGCAGTGTCAAAACAGTCATCCTCTTCACTTTCATACTAGCTCGACAACGAAACAATCAGCAAGATTATCTGATTCAGGGATCATTGACCAACCGTCAGCGAAGTATGGAGGATCCATTGATGACAGAAGTGCCAAATCAGAGAGCTTCAAGGTAAAAGCGCCCCTGCTGGCCAGGGGCGCCCCTCAATTGCAGACACCAGATGAATCCATAAGCAGCAACTCTATACATGATATCTTTCCAGCTTCCTCCCAGCTACGCGATCAATCTGACAGCAGGTTCACAGGACACGCAAAACGATCACACGCTGAGGTCAAGCAGAAAAAGCCAAAATTGAAGAACTGGAAAGATAAGCCAAAAAATGGCTAAGGCATGGGTAAAAGCGCCCCTCTTGAAGAAAGGCGCCCTTTCTTGAAGGCATCCAGATTCACTCAGAATCTTTACTGCCTCCCAGGATGATCTTCTCAGCTATGACCAGTCTCGCCAGTGAAACCATCAGCAAAAACTTCTGACAAATCAGTCATCTGATAGAGGAGATCAAAGTCAGGCAGTTCACAGCATAAGCAAAATCAGTCAACAAGCTAAAAGCGCCCCTGCTGGCCAAGGGCGCCCTTAAGTTTGAAGGACCAAAACTTGTTGTCATCAACTGAGAAGTCAGTCATCCTGAGCAAGATTGAGTTGGCTACCCGATGCATCGTCAAGCAGAGTCATCCGACTCATCCATCAACGGGAACGTCAGATCAGAGCACAGAGGGTCTGAAAAGGCCAAAACGAAGAACAGTCAATGAAAATTGACTAAGGCACAGCCAAAAGCGCCCCTCTTGAAGAAAGGCGCCCCTCATTCTGGAGGTCCAAACTCAGTTTTCTGAGTTAATCTCTCCCAGGCATATCTCATCAAGCTGATCCCATCTCAACAACGGATCCGTCAGCAATTGCCGAAGATCAACTGAGTAGCCAGGATCGAAGATCAAACAAAGGCACTTCAGCCTGCAAAAATGATCAAAAATCCAAAAAGGAAGCCTAAGAAAGTCAAAGCAAATGTTGACTTGAGTTAACAAATTTTGGAGGCAAAAAGAGGCCAAAAACTCCACAATCAGTGGAAATCACCTTTTTGAACTCCAAATCAGGCTCAATCATGAGTTGGATGCCCAATTGATGCTTGCAACTCCAAATTGACATATCAAAGCATCTAGGCATCCATTATTCATTATTTCTTTGCAGGTTGAGGAGCTCAAGAACGAATATTTTTCTTCTCCAACATTTTTGAAGATCTGACAGAGGGGTTTTCACCGTTCTTCATATTTTTGAAGATCTGCTGCACAGAGGGACTATTTATCAGAGTTTGCATCAAAAGGCATAATTCTTGCAAAGTGGCAGTTTATAACTTCCAATCCATCTTCTGTCTACTTCCTCTATTTCTGTCTATATTTCTTTGCATGTCACAGGAAACGACAAATAATCACAGATCTGGCCAACTGGGTATGATCAGCATAGCTTTTTCAACAAAACCCACATGTTGGATTTTTCCAGAAAAAGTAGCCTTGCTGCCCCTATTTTTTAGGGTTTCCGGAAAAAGTCATAATATTGAAAAACGGACAAACTGGGTTTGTTCAGCTCTGAAGCACGAACAAAACCCACATGTTGGATTTTTCCAGAAAAAGTAGCCTTGCTGCCCCTATTTTTTAGGGTTTCCGAAAAAAGTCATAATATTGAAAAACGGACAAACTGGGTTTGTTCAGCTCTGAAGCACGAACAAAACCCATGTGTTGGATTTTTCCGAGAAAAATCACTTTCTGGTGCCTCGCTGCCTCTGCCACCAAAGGGCTCTTGCATGTCAAAGAAAAACTCGTTTTTCCGAATTTCTGACGATCTGGGTTTGTTTAGAGAATTATTCTCAACAAAACCCATGTCTCAGAATATTTCGTAAAAATTACCCTCGGCAAGGCTATTTTTAGCAGTTCCAGAAAAAGTTGTCCGAGCAGCATCGTGTGCACAGTCAATCTTCAAGGTTTTCAGAACGCAGTTCTCCCAAGACGAATACAAGACCAAAATGGTCTTACTCCATGATTTTCTGAAAACGGCTGGCACCGATCTGCGTCAGGCACACCCAGAGGTCAATCTAGCCAGATTGACAAGCATAGAAACAAGTCCACAGGTTCCATAATAGTTTCACCTCGTATATCTGATTGCCTTCCAAGGCCAGTTTAGAGGATTGTAACTGTTGGAATTTTACACATGCAGCAAGTTCATGTGCATTTCTCGCAGTTGGAGTGATCGTGGTCAAGCTTCGCGGTTTCATCGTCAAGCTTCGCGGTTTCATCACACGACATTCTTCCATTGAGAAAGATCAAGGAAAACGTCCAAGCTGCAAAAGAACGCGGAAGGTAGTCATTCCCAACACAGAGCCGCCATCGGTTAATACTACACTACCTTCCACGTCAAAGTGGAAACATAGACAAAAAGAAAAGGAGTAACCCTCCTAAGGGAAGCAGAATGAAGGAGATACATACATCAAGTTGCTGACAAGCGGTAAGCTGACGATTGACAGACATGTAACGGTCTCCGTATGAAGAAGTCAACGAATGAACAAAAGCACCGTTGACCAATGGTGATGAGGTGTCAAACACCTCAAGAAGGACGTCCTACCCTCCAAAGTAGCAATAAATACGACTGAAGTCAACTTGATGCCCCTTTCCGAGTTGACTCCAGATCTCCACAGATCATGCATGTCAGATCCCACTAATCTAGGATGTCTATTTGACTCCCACGATTTGTGGATCTCAGATTTCCTCAAAAGGTGGATGTCTATTTGGAGACACATTTGTAACATAAGTTCACTTTTAGTTAGGTGTCAGTCAACTGAGGTAGACTTCCAGTTTGACTTTTGTTTAGTTTCAGTTAACTGAAGTAGATTTCCAGTTAACTGTTTGCTCACCTACATTTAGACATAGAATAATATCTTGCTGATTGGCAAGAACTGTTTGTTAACTCAAGGAGATTTTAGGGTTGCCTACTCCTTTGAGTTCCTATAAATAAGAGCCTTAGGTTCTTTATTTGTTTTAACCTTTATTTGCTAGCAAAATTGCTGCGCCACTGTTGCCAGAGTTCGCTTGTTTATATCTGTTCACTCTTGGATGAGAGTTCGTTGGTTGATCGCAATTGTGCATGATTTCGTGCCTTTGCTGTCCCGACCTTTGTAATTCTTTGAAGAATCTTAAAGAAATAAATCAGATGGTGCAAGCTTGATTGATCTAATTATTTGAGTTATTCAAAGTCTTGTTTTTAAATAGTGCATTGTTTCAATCTCCTCCTTGGACAGGTGTCGTCGCCTCCTTGGATATTTTGTCATCAATCATTATCGTTTGATGTTGTTTAATGATCTTTCTTGCAGCCTAGACTTTGGACAGGTGTCGTCACCTCCTCGGGAATCCTGTTAGAAAGGCCATCGTTCCTTGTTGTTTCCAGTGAGCTGCTTCCAAGCCTATACCTCGGATAGGGGTTCCTCCTCCTTGGCAAGTCTCAGATCCAGTTTACCGTAACGAGTGTTTGCTTGTATCGAGCCCTATCTTGGTATATATCCGAAGGTTCAGAGCCTCGGCCATATTCCATTGAGACGGAGGATTCAAGTGATCCAACCATACCATTTCGCTCCTATGCCCTCATGCTCTGTTTTCTTGAGGAGGTAGGATAGTTTAGAAGCTTAGTTAGTCGTAGTTAAGATCTGCGGAAACCAGAGAAAAAGCTTAGCTACGGCGCATTGGTTTATGCACCCTTGTGTCCTACCGCTGAGTAAAAAAGATAGGAAATCTTAGTACACCCCTTTTTTACAGTATAAAATCAGCAAAGAGAGATCTTCCTCTCTATAATCCGAAGAGCATGTACTAACACACTTGCAATAGCTGTCCGTTTCCAATAAGCACTCCAGAGGTGCTAATTGAAACGCCAACAGTTTTCTGGCGCCCACCGTGGGGCAACGAGGCATAAAACTTCAAGAAAAGCTTAACGCTTTAATGACACGAAATGGGCATCTGGCGTCCTTGGGCACCAGTTGAACAACCTGATCTTGCTCCAGCAACTCTCCAACCAGATCTTACATTCATTGAAGGAGAGCAGACAGACATCATCAGTAGCTTGCATACTTTCATCTTTGAAAAGAATACATCACCAGCTCAGTGGAGAGTCGCAGCTATTACTCTGGACGAGGAAGAAAGAAAGGCTGACCTTGCAGCTGAGAGACCAGTGTTACCACCACCCGTGTGGCAGTAAGCATCCTGGCTCACCAAGTATACATACGAAGGAGAAATAATCCTTGACTTCAAGAAGACATCGGAGAAGCATCCGACCTAGAGAAAATCTTTGAAGAGGTTCGGGAATGATCCTCTAAACATCTAATTGCATGATCCATACAAGAAGCAATGGATGGTAATAACAATAATGCTGGCGAGAGGCGTCGACCTTCATTACCTTGGGGTAATAACATTGGACCCTTGGCTTTTCAGGTAAATCATGAGTTGCCTAAAGGGTCAAGGAAGCACTTTCCCCAATTTCACGGTGATGGGAGTCAACACCCAGATGAACATTTTGCTGCATTCACAACGGCTTGCGCCATCTTGCATGTGCCACATGAAGACATCGCAGTACGTCTCTTTGTGGAGACTCTTGTTGGGAATGCTGCGGATTGGTTTAGTCACCTGAAGCCAGGCATTATTACAAATTGGGAATCTATGAGTGAGAAGTTTTTGGCGAGATTCAAGCCCGCTGAAAACAATCATTTGTTGTTTGCCCAACTTACAAATTTGAAGATGGAGCGCAACGAGCACATGAGGGAGTTTGTGGCAAGATTTGATCGTCTTGTTGCAAAACTTTCATTTACATTCGATCCATCATTGGAGATTCTGATAAGCTGTTTCATAAATGCTCTTCCATCAGAGATAGCCTTCTTCTTGAAGATGGCGAAAGGAACAGAGTTGAAGAGTGTGCAAGAACACGCCATTGAGTTGGAGTATAATATGATCACTTCCGGCTTGATGAAAGCAGATTCTATCAAATCTCCAGTTCAGCAATCGTACCAGCCAAAGAGAGACAATCTTCAGCCACGGTTGCCAACACCTCCATCAAGACCAATGATTGAAGCTGCACACAGTGCAGTATTTTGTTGTTTCCATGACACTGATGCACATACCGGATTCACATGTCCTGAGAATTTGAGAATGACCCAAATCATGGGATATGTTGAAGCTGCTCCCAGTTCTAGTTTTGTACCAACAAGTTCGAATGTTGTCTTACCACAAACGGACAACTTCGATGGCGACTCCGCAACGGGATATTTTGAACCCGATATTAATCAAGAAGAAGAAGACTACCGTCACTTTTCTCTTGCAGTGAATCACAAAAAATTTTCAACGCCTGTGTCTACAAGTGTTCAACACTTCAAAGCACAGAAAGAAGAGGAAGAAAGACGAAGATCAAACGAAAAGGGTGAAGAGGTGCTTTCCACTTCCAATCCCAGGTCCCCACAGAAGAACGCTATGCAAGTTGCTCAAGATCCTTCTTCAGCAAATTTTGACATCATAGCTTCCATGATGAAGACCAAGGTACAAATCTCTCAACTGGAATATCTTCAGGATCATCCAGAACAACTAGATCAGATTCTCAAAGTTGTAAAGAAGCAGGCTATGCTCGAGTCATCTATTCCAGCAGGAGCAAAACCTGAAACGAATCCCGGTAATTTTGTGACTTTGCCAAAGATAGAAACTGAAGATCAGAACATTGCATGTTCCAAAAAGATATTGACAGAGGACGCAAGGTCATGGACAACACTGTTCGATGGAGGTTGTTCAATTACAGTTTCAGAAATAGGGGAAGTGATCATCTCTCCTAAAGGACAGTTGCACCCATCTGTGCAATTGGAACTCACTGAAGCTGAGAAAGAGGTGCTTTTATTAGGCCTCAAAGATGCCGAAGACATGGGAATCAAACTCCTGTGTGTTGAAGGCGATCTAGAGCTGATCCATGAGCCGGTCAAAGGATATTTTCAGATCAGCAAAGATCACCTACGACATTATAAAAATCGAGTTTGGAACTCGATTGATTGGTTTGAAGAGTTCAACATCCCGGAGATGAATGACAATAGAACTAATGTCTCAGGGGTATCAACTTTCCCATTTGCATTGTATTCTGACTTTTGTCAAAGTACTTTTGCTTGGATATACAAATACTTGAGAATCTTCATTCCAGAGGGATTGTCTCCTACAATTCCCATCAGAAGAGAAGTAAAGCCTTTCAGGCAGAAGCAACATCGATGGGAGGCTCTTCGCGCTGCCATGAAGCAGGCAATACTTGAAACATTTCGTCCCTTCGGGGATGGGGTGAGTTCTTTGTAAAATAAATTTCTATTGCTTTAACGTTATGTAGTTATGTATTTCCCCGTTCCGTAAAGTATTGTCGTGTATTAGGTGATTTCTTAGGAAGTCTTGTTTTAGGTGAATAAATAGGTGAGCCCCAATAATACCATGAACTTCAAGTTCTTATGTGAAATAGGAAATAAGTCCTGACTCCATTGCCCAACTAATAAAAGTACTGGTCTACGAAACTTGAGATTCTCTGTTCTCCTATGCCGTAGGTATCCGACATGGTCACCAGACGGAGCCTATGTTATACCCAAAATGAAATTTTTGGCATTCTGCTTAAATTGAGCTAAACAATGTAAAAATGCCATCGAAAGTATGTTTTAGGTCAAAACAAACATGAAATCTTTGTGGGTTTCTGTCAAGGAACCTATGGTTAAAATTTTGAAAAAATGAAAATTAGGGTTTTACACCCCTATTTTTATGGAAACCCTAAAAAATAGGACCTTCCCGAAATGTTTGAAAATAATTCTGATAGGATTAATTGCCTTCACGATCACACTGATCAAGTCAGAATTATCAAAATGCATGTTTTACTCTGGTGGGTCTATTTCTATTTTTCAGGAACAAAGTTAGGAGCTCCGCAGCCATTAATGGCAGATTGGCCAGTACCAGGTGCTGAAAGCTAAACCTCAAAAGCTTCAACGAAGAAACCATGGCGGAAAAGGATGAAAATGATGACGTTCAACGAAGGAGATTCTCAAAACGGAAAAGGCCAAAATTTGGCTAAGTCTGGAAGGTGCACGTTTTGTCTACCAAGGCAAAACACAGTCTACAGTGGTTAAAAGCGCCCCTCTTGAAGAAAGGCGCCCTTGAACCTCAGAGGGCAAATCAAATCATCTGGCAGTGTCAAAACAGTCATCCTCTTCACTTTCATACTAGCTCGACAACGAAACAATCAGCAAGATCGTCTGATTCAGGGATCATTGACCAACCGTCAGTAAAGTATGGAGGATTCATTGACGACCGAGATGCCAGATCAGAGAGCTTCAAGGTAAAAGCGCCCCTGCTAGCCAGGTGCGCCCCTCAATTGCAGACACCAGATGAATCCATAAGCAGCAACTCTATACATGATATCTTTCCAGCTTCCTCCCAGCTACGCGATCAATCTGACAGCAGGTTCACAGGACACGCAAAACGATCACACGCTGAGGTCAAGCAGAAAAAGCCAAAATTGAAGAACTGGAAAGATAAGCCAAAAAATGGCTAAGGCATGGGTAAAAGCGCCCCTCTTGAAGAAAGGCGCCCTTTCTTGAAGGCATCCAGATTCACTCAGAATCTTTACTGCCTCCCAGGATGATCTTCTCAGCTATGACCAGTCTCGCCAGTGAAACCATCAGCAAGAACTTCTGACAAATCAGTCATCTGATAGAGGAGATCAAAGTCAGGCAGTTCACAGCATAAGCAAAATCAGTCAACAAGCTAAAAGCGCCCCTGCTGGCCAAGGGCGCCCTTAAGTTTGAAGGACCAAAACTTGTTGTCATCAACTGAGAAGTCAGTCATCCTGAGCAAGATTGAGTTGGCTACCCGATGCATCGTCAAGCAGAGTCATCCGACTCATCCATCAACGGGAACGTCAGATCAGAGCACAGAGGGTCTAAAAAGGCCAAAACGAAGAACAGTCAATGAAAATTGACTAAGGCACAGCCAAAAGCGCCCCTCTTGAAGAAAGGCGCCCCTCATTCTGGAGGTCCAAACTCAGTTTTCTGAGTTAATCTCTCCCAGGCATATCTCATCAAGCTGATCCCATCTCAACAACGGATCCGTCAGCAATTGCCGAAGATCAACTGAGTAGCCAGGATCGAAGATCAAACAGAGGCACTTCAGCCTGCAAAAATGATCAAAAATCCAAAAAGGAAGCCTAAGAAAGTCAAAAGCAAATGTTGACTTGAGTTAACAAATTTTGGAGGCAAAAAGAGGCCAAACACTCCACAATCAGTGGAAATCACCTTTTTGAACTCCAAATCAGGCTCAATCATGAGTTGGATGCCCAATTGATGCTTGCAACTCCAAATTGACATATCAAAGCATCTAGGCATCCATTATTCATTATTTCTTTGCAGGTTGAGGAGCTCAAGATCGGATATTTTTCTTCTCCAACATTTTTGAAGATCTGACAGAGGGGTTTTCACCGTTCTTCATATTTTTGAAGATCTGTTGCACAGAGGGACTATTTATCAGAGTTTGCATCAAAAGGCATAATTCTTGCAAAGTGGCAGTTTATAACTTCCAATCCATCTTCTGTCTACTTCCTCTATTTCTGTCTATATTTCTTTGCATGTCACAGGAAACGACAAATAATCACAGATCTGGCCAACTGGGTATGATCAGCATAGCTTTTTCAACAAAACCCACATGTTGGATTTTTCCAGAAAAAGTAGCCCTGCTGCCCCTATTTTTTAGGGTTTCCGGAAAAAGTCATAATATTGAAAAACGGACAAACTGGGTTTCTTCAGCTCTGAAGCACGAACAAAACCCACATGTTGGATTTTTCCAAAAAAAGTAGCCCTGCTGCCCCTATTTTTTAGGGTTTCCGGAAAAAGTCATAATATTGAAAAACGGACAAACTGGGTTTGTTCAGCTCTGAAGCACGAACAAAACCCATGTGTTGGATTTTTCCGAGAAAAATCACTTTCTGGTGCCTCGCTGCCTCTGCCACCGAAGGGCTCTTGCATGTCATAGAAAAACACGTTTTTTCGAATTTCTGACGATCTGGGTTTGTTTAGAGAATTATTCTCAACAAAACCCATGTCTCGGAATTTTTCGTAAAAATTACCCTCGGCAAGGCTATTTTTAGCAGTTCCAGAAAAAGTTGTCCGAGCAGCATCGTGTGCACAGTCAATCTTCAAGGTTTTCAGAACACAACTCTCTCAAGACGAATACAAGACCAAAATGGTCTTACTCCATGATTTTCTGAAAACGGCTGGCACCGATCTGCGTCGGGCACACCCAGAGGTCAATCTAGCCAGATTGACAAGCATAGAAACAAGTCCACAGGTTCCATAATGGTTTCACCTCGTATATCTGATTGCCTTCCAAGGCCAGTTTAGAGGATTGTAACCGTTGGAATTTTACACATGTAGCAAGTTCATGTGCATTTCTCATGGTTGGAGTGATCGTGGTCAAGCTTCGCGGTTTCATCGTCAAGCTTCGCGGTTTCATCACACGACATTCTTCCATTGAGAAAGATCAAGGAAAACGTCCAAGCTGCAAAAGAACGCGGAAGGTAGTCATTCCCAACACAGAGCCGCCATCGGTTAATACTACACTACCTTCCACGTCAAAGTGGAAACATAGACAAAAAGAAAAGGAGTAACCCTCCTAAGGGAAGCAGAATGAAGGAGATACATACATCAAGTTGCTGACAAGCGGTAAGCTGACGATTGACAGACATGTAACGGTCTCCGTATGAAGAAGTCAACGAATGAACAAAAGCACCGTTGACCAATGGTGATGAGGTGTCAAACACCTCAAGAAGGACGTCCTACCCTCCAAAGTAGCAATAAATACGACTGAAGTCAACTTGATGCCCCTTTCCGAGTTGACTCCAGATCTCCACAGATCATGCATGTCAGATCCCACTGATCTAGGATGTCTAATTGACTCCCACGATTTGTGGATCTTAGATCTCCTTTAAAGGTGGATGTCTATTTTGGAGACACATTTGTAACATAAGTTCACTTTTAGTTAGGTGTCAGTCAACTGAGGTAGACTTCCAGTTTGACTTTTGTTTAGTTTCAGTTAACTGAAGTAGATTTCCAGTTAACTGTTTGCTCACCTACTTTTAGACATAGAATAATATCTTGCTGATTGGCAAGAACTGTTTGTTAACTCAAGGAGATTTTAGGGTTGCCTACTCCTTTGAGTTTCTATAAATAAGAGCCTTAGGTTCTTTATTTGTTTAACCTTTATTTGCTAGCAAAATTGCTGCGCCACTGTTGCCAGAGTTCGCTTGTTTATATCTGTTCACTCTTGGATGAGAGTTCGTTGGTTGATCGCAATTGTGCATGATTTCGTGCCTTTGCTGTCCCGACCTTTGTAATTCTTTGAAGAACCTTGAAGAAATAAATCAGATGGTGCAAGCTTGATTGATCTAATTATTTGAGTTATTCAAAGTCTTGTTTTTAAATAGTGCATTGTTTCAATCTCCTCCTTGGACAGGTGTCGTCGCCTCCTTGGATATTTTGTCATCGATCATTATCGTTTGATGTTGTTTAATGATCTCTCTTGCAGCCTAGACTTTGGACAGGTGTCGTCACCTCCTCGGGAATCCTGTTAGAAAGGCCATCGTTCCTTGTTGTTTCCAGTGAGCTGCTTCCAAGCCTATACCTCGGATAGGGGTTCCTCCTCCTTGGCAAGTCTCAGATCCAGTTTACCGTAACGAGTGTTTGCTTGTATCGAGCCCTATCTTGGTATATATCCGAAGGTTCAGAGCCTCGGCCATATTCCATTGAGGCGGAGGATTCAAGTGATCCAACCATACCATTTCGCTCCTATGCCCTCATGCTCTGTTTATCTTGAGGAGGTAGGATAGTTTAGAAGCTTAGTTAGTCGTAGTTAAGATCTGCGGAAACCAGAGAAAAAGCTTAGCTACGGCGCATTGGTTTATGCACCCTTGTGTCCTACCGCTTGAGTAAAAAAGATAGGAAATCTTAGTACACCCCTTTTTTACAGTATAAAATCAGCAAAGAGAGATCTTCCTCTCTATAATCCGAAGAGCATGTACTAACACACTTGCAATAGCTGTCCGTTTCCAATAAGCACTCCAGAGGTGCTAATTGAAACGCCAACAAATTAAATGGCCAATACAAGTGAAGTTTGCCATTAGACAAGGCACGAATAAAATTCGCCATGGCAAGAAAAGTATGAAGTTCGTCTAAGACAACTGGAGAATAAAATACGCCATTGCCAAGGAATTATAAGAAATTCGTCCAACTTTGAAAGGTAAATTTTTCTAAGGCATGAAAAACGGAGAAATGTCTAGAGGAAGAAGAGGTTTGGCCGGCACGAAAATCACTCCTCAACACAATGGAATGAAATTCTTTGGCATAAAATAAAGAGTGTTTGGCAGAGCAACCATGAAGTCCGCCCCTCTTAGCTTGGAAAAATTCCTAAGGCACTAATAAAAAATGGCAAAGTGGCAGAGATCTTCAAGTTCGCCCAACCCAGAAGATGAATCGTTTGGCTAAATAAAAATGTCCAGAAGGGTCAAAACTTCACCTAGAAAGTTGAAATTTGGCAGATGAACTATTGAGCACATTTTGGCTAGGCAGACGATTGGAAAAGAGATATTTGGCCTCGGACAAACAAACTTAGCCATGTATCAAGGTTAAACGGGTTGAAATTTTAAATATTTAAATATTTTTAATTATTTCCCAACACTTAGGGAATTTTAATTAAAAAATTCGAAGTCTGGAGATTATTTGGAAGATTAAATTATTCAGCCTTAGATAAATTTAAAATTTCCGTGATTCAAAGATTTAAAGAACGTTGGAAAATTAATTTTAAACAATTAATTTAATATCTTTTGATATTTTCTCCAACACTTAGGCAATTTTTTGAGAAATTCGAAAATCTCAAACGGAGGTGGCACAGAGATAAAAATTAGAAACTTGCCTCGACAACTGAAAGTGAAACTAGAAACTTGCCAATCTGAGAAGAAAAACGTTTCAAAAAATTGGAAGAAAATCAGAGAAAAGAAAGCAATTCCTTGAGGAAAATCGCACTTCTCAGCCATAAAATGAGTTTCAGCAACTCATTTCTTGACAATTTCGGCTGAGAAGAGGCTATCTTTCTCGAATCTTCTGGGAATCGTTTGCGAAGGAAAATTTGGTTCAAGTAATGTTGCTTTGAGAATCAAGGAAGTAATTTATTGTTGACAGGCGTGATTTTTGGAGAGAAGTAATTTATTTACTTGCTGAAAATCATACTTCCCAGCATATTGGCGCACTTCCTCTGGCAGATTTTCAGAATTTTTAAATTCATTTGCAGCCAAAACATGATCTTTGAGGTTTGGAAATTAATCGACAATGTGTTTGCACCTCGTTTATATCTTCTACTTCATTTCCGGCACGAATTTCATTCATAAATAGGTGAATTTGATTACTTTTAGCTTGCTTTTTGACAGAAATTTTTAATTTAATAAGCTGAAAGTGCGATTTTGTCCAAACTACACCCCGGAGTAAGTTGATTTTAAAAGTTCTTATATTAATGTTAAGCATTTTGTACTTGCAGGTTGACAGTCAATTAAGGAGAGACATCCAGGCTAACACAGATGAAGTTCGGGAACAAGGGATCGCAGCCAGAGACTAAAATAAAATCAAAATGGAAGAACATCTCGGACACCAATCTTGGTCATATAGACCTCGATGAATTCAAGAGAAGAGTATATGGGCACAATGGGCCTTTACCAATGCCTGTCGCTAGGAGGATGGTAAGAAATGGAATCTTTCAAGCTGCCGGATTTTCGCCTGCGCTTGAATGTGCTGAATTGATGGTGGAGTGTGCGCTTCATTATAATGCTGAGTTGAGGCAAATTGTGGCGCTTGACGGGAGAATATTGGCACATCTGGGAGAGTTGGCCATAGAAGAGGCCTTTGGCATTCCTTTGTATCCTAAGACCACTTATAAAACTAAGGAAGACGCCCAGAGATTGTATGATGAGCAACCTGACCTTTGTGCCACCAACATCAACAAGTCATGGTTGGACAAGCCTAGGCCGTCGGTCAAGAAAATGCCCAAGAAGTTGATGTGTATGGACTTCAAGAAGGACTACAGAGACATCATTATCTTGCTGAACAGAATAGCAGGCAGTCCTTTGGGGGCGCCATTTGAGCCATGGATGTACTATTTTATTGAGGACATCACAGAGGGCGTAAGGATGTTTAACTAGTCACGAATGATTAGCAACAACCTCCACGAGCAGCTTGTCAACCTAGAGAAAATGAAAACGTTTTATATGAGTTCTTATGTCATCTACATGTTGGCTAGGACTTACAAGTATGCAAGCTTAATATGCAAGGGCACGGTCGGTAGTGGATCAAATGAGCTAAAGGCATATGATTGCTATCCACAATTGCAGTTGAAAGAAAAGGCGCACTTCTGGCGAGCTCATGACGCCTTCCTTATGTATATCACCAGAATACTCCAGGGAGGGACGCATCAACGGTTGACTCCTGAGGCCAAGAAGCTGATTAGCAAATATGGGTCATGGTTTATCCAGTATCCCGATATACGTACATCAGAATCCAGGGATTTACTGGGAGCCCATATCGTTTGCCCATTTTCCCAACCAACAAGATGGTCTTGTTGGAAGTACTAAGGCAGCTAGAAGAATTTCAAGGCCTCCAACAGACAAAACAAAAGGCGACAGTAACCTTTCCCTTCTTTATAGGGAACATGCTAGAGTCTTGTCCATCATCACAGGCAACAGATAGTGCCAGGCTCGAGATTCAGCATTATCCTTTTGCTACCTACCCATCAAGGGGCCACTTTGACCCGCATCACCACATCAAGACGGTGGATGGAAGGAGGTACAAGCATAGGGTCGAACTGGAAGATTTATGGGCAAATGCTGCGAACGAGTTTGAAGTTAGGCGAAAGATGTGGTCCAGACTGCCAGTCAGTTTGATCAGAGCAACAAAACTTTGTCGAGTGCCGGATCAGTTGGAGGAAGATGGACAGCAGGTACAACCGCACCTTGATGAGAGCTTGCCTTTGCCGGTGGTTAGGTGGTTAGAATCCGAGCACACCAATTTAAATACTTTGATGAGACCTGTCATCAAGTATACGCAGTGGTGGGTTGATCAACAAATTCAGGAACTCAGGCGAAAAAGGATAACCTTAACTTATGATATGTTGAGTGAGGCGGAATCCTATTCTTCCAATGCGGACGCATCCGAGGGTGTGGAGATGATAGAGGCCACCACTTCCAAGAAAAGGGAGGAGATAGCTGCAGGCAAGGAGCCAGTTCAGAAGTAGGCTAAGGTAAAGCCTTCACACTCGGCTGCATCTAGGAATATTGAGGAGATGTTGGCTACTGTAGATGCTTCACTGGCTGACATTAGGGATCCTTCCCCGATTCCGAAAAACAATATGGAGCCTTAGCCGGACGAAGATGCGCCACCATCTCCCACGGGCACAGAAATATTGGAGTCCGATGATGAAAATGTGGACACCCAAAACGAGGATTTCCAGGAGGTGATGATTTCAGCCCTTAGGGGAATTTTGGACGTTCTTGATAGAGAAGACAGGCCGGAGGATGAAGGCATAGAGCAGCCGACGATCCCGGATTGGCTAAGGGAGAGGCTGAAAGTACAGGTGCCAGTGGAGGAGCCAGAAGAGGATGACACTGCTAACTTCTTGGCCAGACTTACACAGACTGCAGTTAAGAAGCCAACAAAGAAATTCTCGAGCATACAGAGAGATGGAGCCGGCAATAGGACAGTGCAGATCGCAGTGCCTACAATGAACAGGCCACAGGAGGACATGGCTCCACAAGATTATGCCATCACAACCATTGACTTGGGCCCAACCACGAAGGGCCAAGAAATTGAAGACTTGGACAATTCTGTGTCCACTTTCAAGTCAAGGTTGGCAAAGGAGGTAACCAAGAGGAAGGAGTGCCAGTTAGAAATTGAGCGCCTAAAGGAGTATATCTAGCACTTGATCAAGCCACTTGATCAAGACAACACGGCAGCTCCTCTACTTCCGAACTCTTCACAGGGGGCTGTTAAAGAGATAGAAGAAAATATGGTCACCGTTCGGGAAGCCAGAGAATGGATAGCAGCAAAGGGGACTGAAGCTGAGGCATTCGTAGAGAGGTTGACTCTGGTTTATGGTCAGGCCACTGCCCTACTTTCTAGGCTGGCCGCTTTGGCAGAAGTGTGGGATAACCTTCTGGATGTGCAAGATAGGATAATCCCTCGCCTTAGGATTCTGAAAGGAGTTCCTAAGCAGGAGCTGATAGACGGAGGTGTTATTGCAGCAGGAGCAACCTATGACTTCCACACCTGGTATTGGGCCTTGACGGCACGAGGCGAAGTCTTGGAGAGGGTGAAGGTTGACGGTATCAGATTGGAAGAACAAGTCAAAGAAGTTCAGGCCAAACTTCTCAACATGATCGCCGATATCCTGGATAAGGAGGCTCTACGAGAGAATGACCTGCAGTTAGAGGTTTTGAAAGGGAAGGTCCAAGAAGGCATCTTTGCTATCACTGGACCTATTTTGAAGCAGGATTGGGTCAAATTGGCGAACTTCTTAAGCATTCGAGAGTCTTTTGAGAAGACCAAGCCAGAGTGGGAGGACACCTTTGCCAGATGCGTCGAGAGTGTGGATGGACTGGAATTCAGGATTGGAATGCTTCCTCAGGTCACCATGGATGAAGTTGACTTGATCGTGTCCAGATTCATCGAACACACGGCAACGCGGGAGGATCGGGATGTAATTCCTTGAAAATAGCTCCAAAGCGCCACATCACCCTGTCAACTCTCTGTTCACTAAAGTCATTTTGGGAAACCCTAATTAGGGTTTATTTGTGTTGATCTTGGCCGTTGGCTCATTTTTAATCTGAGCCGTTTATTCAAATTCATGAACTCTATATAAACTTGATTGCTCTCATTCACAATTTGTGAAGTGAGTAGTATAATATTGTTGCGACAAGACTATTTCCGTCAATAAAAGCTCTAGTGCATGATTTGCTTAGAATCACTTTTGTTTTCAAATAGTGTGCAAGGTTTAATATTTCTCCTTCAACACTTAGAGTAGAATTAGATTAATATTTGATTCATATGTTTGTTAAGTGGATGATAGATTTGATAGCAGTGATAGATAAAATTTAGCTCATACTTTTGTCAAATGGATGATTTGCATTTGATGTGTAAAGTTAGTCTGAGCTGTTGATTTGTGGATGCTTAACTTCTGTTTGTTTTGAATTCAAACATGAAAATTATTATCACTTCCTTTGAAGATTGCACCCACTTTGCGTAGTTGTCCAAAGGAGGCAAAACAAAGTGTGGTTACCCTATTTTATCACGTCACTACCGTCTCTTGAGTTCTTAGGCGTAGTTTAGATTTCTAAACCCTTATCCTTTTGCCTGTTTTTTTGGAGAAAACTGAAATACCCATCAAAAAGAGCTTCAATGATAAAACTGTCTAAGTCCTCAACTTGCGAAATGAATTTTATGTAAGTCCCCTTGTGATTACCAGCAAATCACAACGCCCACTGACCTTGTCCATATGTCATAACCTGGCCAAAAGAAACATTGGAGTCATTGTATTATCTTCTAGGTATTTGCAATTACTTTTCAAGAGAGGATAAAGTGTCCTTGGGCATTTTATTCTGTGTATGGTGGCGTACTCAAAACACACACCAACACTTCCACTGCCAATTTACCGAAAAAATAGAAAAAGCCTTTCTACTTTTAGAAACAGCTACTTTTTGCTTTTTTTTCTGTTTTGGATCGAGAGAAGCACTAAAACTTCTGACTTGAATCTGATATTTTCTGCAATGACATTTTTGTCCTTTAAAATTGACCTCCTTATTATATGCCCTTATTTCAATGTCCTAGAGGAGATTTTCCAAGCATATAGTCTTTCCCTTAACGGTTTAACCTTATCCTTTTTTGTTTTGGTCTATCTTGGAGCTTTTTTTCTCATCTCACTCGGCCTGTGTTGGAGTCTCTTCAGTCTTCACAATTCAGATCTTTGATATTTCTCATGACGAACATTTTGCATACACTCTCATGGAAATGAGACAAGTTCAACTCGTAAAGATTTGGCTTTTGATGGGAAAGATAATAGCTGATATTGGCAATCTAACAAGAAAAACTTCATTCCTGGTTTTCTAGGGGTACAAAAATGGTACTTTTTTCATTGAGCAAAACCAAACAAATGAAGAGTGTATAAACACTTAAGGAATTCAGAACCTAAAGAATAACAGAATCAGAACTTTCAATTGATTTAGGCATGACATTTCATTATCGATCATGTTGTAATTTATAAAATTTTGGGGCTAAACTCTGATATAGGATATTCTTCAAAGACTTGACTCATTTTCACTATTCAATTACCACCATGAATCAATCCAACTGCATAGACTATTCTAAATGACAATTTGTGTTCTGTATGCTACATTTTACAACTACTAAAATCATGAACTCTAAGCATTCATAAGCTATTTTCATAAACGCTTGCATTGATTTCAATAGATAGTTATTTCCCTGGTTGTCAATTTAAGTGTGTATCTTTCTTTTTCTGAACATGTTGAGATATATATTTGAAATGCTAGTTTGTGCATTTACTAGTTTGCAGGTAACAAAAAAGATTGTTGTGTATTTTATTTGTGCGATTGATATAGCTAAAATTATGTTTTTAGTTAGATAATCTAAATAGATGGTTATATATTCTTATTTTCAAGTTTCTGGATTGAATTTTTATTTTTTCTGTGATTCTTCTTTTACTATCAAATACATAAATGATGAGAAAACTTTGGAATCCTTACAGGTGTCTTTATACAATGACAAAGATCCATATGATTCAAGTATTTACAGTAAACTGGCTAAAATGCGCATTCTTCTACTTCATGCTGGTGGAGATTCTAAACGTGTTCCATGGGCAAATCCAATGGGAAAAGTTTTTCTACCCCTACCTTACTTGGCAGATGAGGACCCTGATGGGCCAGTTCCATTGTTGTTTGATCATATACTTGCAGTCTCTTCTTGTGTAGTGCAAGCATTCAAGGATAAAGGTTTGATTTTCTATGCGATGTAGATTATTGCTAATGCTATATTTATATCTACTTGGGGATGGTTTTAAAATTCAAGTTTGACCCTTTTAACATTCAAAACATTTTGTCATCAGGAAAGGTTATCTCCTTATTTTTCTACCATAATCAACATGTTTCTGATTTTTTATCTTTTTCCTGAAAAATGATAAATGAAACTCTTTGAACGGTTGATGATTTTGTCATGTCCCCGAAATAGCAACACAAAAAAACCCAAACATTTAATGCAATTAAATAAATAAAAATAAATATCAAAATACATGTTAAAAATATAGAAAGAAATACCAACAATAATTATAATTATAATTATCATATAACAGTTAATATAACATTATAAATATATATAGATAGAAAACTAATATAAAATATAAATATTTTTAAATAGACACTTGTATATATATATGCAATCTAAAATACCATTATAGATAATATTATAATTACAAATATAATCACCAAAACCGAATAAATTCTGTAATTATTATGTCTGATCATGACTATGTGCTGAATAAATGAATAACACCCAAAGCAGCAATTCCTAACCATTGCCATTAAGACAGCGATCCCTATAAAAGAACATAATAATTATTAATAAGATAAACTTAGGCAGCAATCAGTAAATGGTTAGTGGGAGATGCGACTACCAAAGAAAAGACACGACACTTTGGGAAGGTGCAAGTAATATCAAAAAGGATATGAAGAGTCGTGTCCTTGGAGGGGTGACGGATATAAATAAAAAAGAGCAAGTCTTATATATAGGGGGTGGCTAGAGATAAAAGAAAACGGGCTGGGAATAAAGGAACCCCAGCAGATCATATATATTAGAGAGGTAGCAGTGGTGAAAGGGAATCAAGTGTACATTAACTGTAAGTTAAATATAATATACAGACATATATATGTATATATATATATATATAGATATATTCATGTCAAAAAATTATTGTAAATTGAAATTAGTTGAAAATAATCTATATATATATATATACATACATATGATTTTATGAATAATATATTTATATATTCTATGGGCCCCCTTGGTAGAGTGTTGGGGTAGTGGGGCCCCCGAGAGAGAGGGGTATTTATATAGAATATATAAATATATTATTCATAAAATCATATGTATGTATATATGATTATAAATAAATTTATATAGAATATATAAATATATTATTCATAAAATCATATGTATGTATATATAAATATTTTATGAATAATATATATATATATATATATATATATATATATATATATATATGGGTAAGTAGATATGTGAATCACTCGTGAATATACAATAATGATACTTACAACAATTATTAAGCCTTATAAGTAATGACGATCCTTTAATATAAACATAAGTAGATTATGTATATTTATGAATTGTCTTCATCCTAGATCAATTCAGTATAAGGTTGAAGAAGGTTTAAGGAACAGGACGCACCAGAAGGAATTCAGCCCCACCTCCAGGTAACCATGTTACTTAGCACGACAAGTTGAGTTTTCATTTCCATAAGCAATTCAATATAGTAATAAAAGCATATAGAGGAAATCGATTCAGTAAGGGGCCGAACTGGGTTTCTCCCAACGATGAGAAACCCAGGTCGACCTCTCTCTCAGATTACTTTTTCCTAAATATCTAAATATCGCATATACTGTTAAGTCTGCACAAAACAAGCCAAATCATGTAAGGCAAAAGAATACCCGATCCCTTAGGAAGAAGGGGCATGGGATTCTAAGGGCTGATTAACCATAAGGATAAACGTGGCAATACAGTCCTATTCCAAATGTCTGTAAATGAATAAGTATCCAGTTAATGGTAATAAGAACAAATACAACTGAATACCTAAGTAGAGCTAGTTAGTGGAAAACTACTATTAATCCAGTAATAATTTACTTAATCATTTAAGTTTCTGGTAATTGCATGGTATATACAAATTATGGTTAATTAATAATACACTCATTTATCTGGTTAAGGCAATGGAATGAACTCACTACAAGTCGCATCCAAAGTTAGTAAAGATAATTAATATGATTACTCCAAAGATATTTACAGATAACTAATTTAATTACTATAGATTCATTCACAAATCAAGCTTACTTAATCAATTGGGTTAACCACGAATCTACTTACAATTATGGTTACAATCTTTAAGGACAAATACACTTACAAAATAATGAAATGAGTAATTAACCAACGGGTGAAGCAATTGATATGATTAATTACGAATACATTTTCAAATATGGCCAGATCACTTAATGTTTACATTACTCATGCATTTCTATTTGCTCTAATTCTGATCTGTCTGCTGAGTGCCTGTAAACTCATTCGAGAGGAAGGGCCTGAGAAGTGTGGTGTCTTAAGACCCTCCTAAGGTTAGCCCCTAGGACCCTAGGATGAGGGTTGGGCAATGGATGGAGTAATGGACCTAGGCTGCACATAAGCTTGGCTTCCCAAATGAGTCATGTGTTTTTCGAGAAGAAGTGGCATGAGTGGAGTATCTGATTACTAGTCACCTAGAGTAGGAGGTTGTGAGTTACAACCCTTGAAGAACTGGCAAGAGACTAGTAGGATCTACCCTAGGGGTAGAGTATGCAGTTACAAGTTGCCAAGTCAGGAGGGTTGTAGATTACAACATCTATACTAGGAGCCATGGCTACGGGCGGATCCACCTTTGCCACCTTTCACATGTTTTCCTATGCTTCATGTTTTACTTATGTGAATGATTGCTTAATTGTTAATGCTAATGGACTTGTGCCTTTGTGGAATATGGCTCAATTTTGTGGTTGCAGGAAATCAGATCCACCCTCCCTATCTTAGAAGAGCCACTTGACCACATTCCAACCTTTACCCAAGCCAGTCCAAGACAGGATCAGGTAAGGAATATTATAGATTTTCAGCCTGGAAGAAATGTTGAATGTTCAGTGGTCAAACCATGAATAAGTAAACATATTGCTGTATCAATTATTCAATATTGAAGGTCTCCTTTTAAGTATTACAACTAAAATAAATACATCTAATAAAAAAAAAAATATCATCAACCAATATATGAATACTTGTGGACAAAACACAATAATCTCACAGATACATATATTATTTTGCTACCAAGAGGGAAAACATCAACGCTACCATATCAAAGTTTGAGTGTTCTTGAGTCCCTATTATAGAGGATTTAGTCATAGGTGTTGAAGATGTGAAAAAGAAATTGAAGGCTTCAAGTGAAGTTG